>VMBQ01006701.1:4718-36062 GCA_007657795.1 Dreissena rostriformis | reverse complement strand
TTAAAGAGGACAAATGACATGGTCACTTCTAGTGTCTATTCAAAGTTTACAACAACGGAACCATTTGTTACACTGGGGGTGACACAGAAAAGTACGCAAATACAAAGATAAAACATAATGTGATTCTTATTGTTTTTTAGCTAATGGATTCTTTTTAGACTGAGGCCTATTAATTCGAATGAATACGTGGTTAATTCTAATCCGTTTGCCTCTGACAGTAGGTAAAATCATGTCCGTCATAAGGGCGAATTGCGTCCGTCTCAAGGGCTAATTGAGTTGAAGCACATATTTTACTATTAAATCTATAAAATAGAACAAACCACATAAAATAACCTTCCATTATTACAGAATAAGGTAATGTGTTCAACATCCAGTCATTGGCGAATGCTGTGCAGTTCATCTGGTCAAATTGCCGATGGTATAAAGCTAATCGATAATTGAAATTTCCGAATTTATCGTAACCAGAAGATATTAATACTGCTACATATCCAATGTCATAGTGAGAAAATATTTGATAACATTTTATTTAGAAATGTTATTAATTTTGAAAAACCAAGGGTAGAGTGTTTATTACAAAGTATAAAATCATGTCAAACTCAACTCGTCTTTACAAAATACAACGATAAAAATGTCCGACTCAAGGGCCAAAACGACTCAAGGGCGAGTTACCCTAATATTCACAGCAGTAAAACCTTTTAGGGAATTTGTTTCATTTTTCTTTTTCATTTTTAATCCTGATGGCGGCCATCTTGAAAACGGACGCCATTTTGATTTTTTTTTTGGCTAACGTGCTTTATAAAATCTATAGTTTCTGAAGAGTATATGTGCCAAATTTGGTGCTTGCATCACAAACTAAAAGATTTCTTGATATATAGACTTATTCTGCTTAGCTATAAGAACATACAGAAAATAAACACATTTGAGTTAATAATATGATGGAACATTATCAATAATTTTCACTTTTTTACAGTAACAACATTTTCCTTAAGTTTCTTGTGAAATCACCTCATTATTTTGATATCAGAAATTACATTTTGAAGAACGTTGCAAGTAGAAATTCTTAAAAAAAAAATGCATAAATAAAGAAAATTTGTTTGTTTTGGTAAATGATTGATTTTTATTCACCGCATCACTCATGAAACAAGAGATATGTTTGAGAACATATATGCAGAAAAGACCTCCCTGTGACCTTGACATTTGATCTTTTGATTTTAAATCGCTATGCCATATCCTTCATCTGACAAACCCACATACTAAAAAATATGATCCTAATACATTTTAATTCTCTAGATAAGCAATTTTAATGATTCAAGAACATGTGACCTTGATTTTTGACCTGTAAGCCTCAAAATCATAGGCATCTTTCTATTCTCCGAAGTAACCAGTAAAGCCATTGAGATGATCAGAGGTCAAATCATTCTGTAGATATTGAGCGGAAACAAATTGCATCAAACAAAACTCTGTGACCTTTATCTTTGACCTTTGACCTTAAACTTAATAGGCGTCTCCCTTTCCACCAAAGTAACCACTATACCAATTTGCATGATCATATGTCAAAGCGTCCTCAAGATATAGTGCCGAAACTAATTTCCTGTTACAATCACCTTTGACCTTGACCTTTGATATGTTGGCCCCCAAAATCTATGTGTCATTCTTTCATCCTTTGAAACCAGCATACCAATTTAGATGATTGCAGGACACAGCGTTATCTAGATATCATGTGGAAACCAATGTCTTGATAAACATGTGACCTTGACCTTTTACTTGGTGACATCAAAATCAAAAGGCATCTCCTTTTCCACCCATGTAACCACTATCCCAATTTGCATGATCGTAGATCAAATTGTTCTCAAAATATAGTGCTGAAAGAAATGTCATATTCCAAACACATATGACCTTAACCTTTGACCTTGTGATCTGAAAATAAAAAAGATGTCTTACCTCTGACATAAGTAATAACTATATCAGTTTACATGATCACAGGTCAAAGCATTCTCAAGATTTTGTTCAGAAACAAATTTGATATTTGACTTCCTTTCCTCTCGAGTAACCATCCCACAAATTTGCATGGAAAAAAGTTAAAGCATTCTCTGGATATCATGCAGAAACCAATGGTCTACGGACCAACCCACCTAAATACAGACCTACCGATGGACAGGTGCAAAGCAATATATCCTTGCTGATTCGAAGTTGGGAATACAATAATCTTGACGGCCGCTTGTGATTTAAGGTTTTAGACCTGTTATACGACTTTTCGATTTTCTGTTCTTTCTTCGCATGTTTCCTTCTGCCACTGCCATTTACTTTTTGGTGCAAAATCGTATGCTTAACCTCTACAGTTAAATATTCAAATAAATATCTTGCTTTGATTTTGACAGAATTATTGTAGTTTCAGGCACATATTTGGAGAATGTTTGAGGTAACGAAAATGTACGAAATAAGGCAATATAACACAAAGTTCATTAAATCAATAAACTACCAAAACCAAAACTTACCTTTCCTCGGCAGACGGCTATTCAGAAAGCTATAACTGTCCAACCTTACCTTTCCCCAGCAGACGGCAATAAAGATGGCTTAAACTGTCGAACCTTACCTTTCCCCAGCAGACGGCTATAAAGATGGCTATAACTGTCACACCTTACCTTTCCCAAGCAGACTGCTATAAAGATTGCTATAACTGTCCAACCTTACCTTTCCTTGGCAGACGGCTATAAAGATGGCTATAATTGTCCCACCTTACCTTTCCCCAGCAGACGGCTATAAAGATGGCTATAACTGTCCAACCTTACCTTTCCCCAGCAGACGGCTATAAAGATGGCTATAACTGTCCCACCTTACCTTTCCCCAGCAGACGGCTATAAAGATGGCTATAACTGTTGAACCATACCTTTCCCCAGCAGACGGCCATAAATATGGCTGTAACTGTCCAACCTTACCTTTCCAAAGCAGATGGCTATAAAGATGGCTTTAACTGTCCCACCTTACGTTTCCTCGGCAGATGGCTATAAAGATGGCTATAACTGTCCAACCTTATCTTTCCTCGGGAGAAGTCTATAAAGATGGCTATAACTGTTCCACCTTACCTTTCCCCAGCAGACGACTATAAAGATGGCTTAAACTGTCGAACCTTACCTTTCCCCAGCAGACGGCTATAAAGATGGCTATAACTGTCCAACCTTACCTTTCCCCGGCAGACGGCTATAAAGATGGCTATAACTGTCCCACCTTACCTTTCCCCAGCAGACGGCTATAAAGATGGCTATAACTGTTGAATCTTACCTTTCCCCAGCAGACGGCTATAACGATGGCTATTACTGTCCAACCTTATCTTTCCTCGGCAGACAGCTATAAAGATGGCTATAACTGTCCAACCTTACCATTCCCCGGCAGCTATAACTGTCCAACCTTACCTTTCCCCAGCAGACTGCTATAAAGATGGCTATAACTGTCACACCTTACCTTTCCCAAGCAGACTGCTATAAAGATGGCTATAACTGTCCAACCTTACCTTTCCCGGGCAGACTGCTATAAAGATGGCTATAACTGTCCAACCTTACCTTTCCCCGGCAGACGGCTATAAAGATGGCCCCATTGAGAGACGGGTCATTTATCTTGCTGTAGAAATCAGTCATCAGCTGCGAAAGCAGGCAAAAATGCGTGTCACATTTTGATTTCCAACATATAATCTCCATTTATTTTATTTACCATACATCTGAAGCATAATTTCTGGGCAAAGCATGTTCAAAGTTTACTACCGTTTTAAACAAAGGCAGTTTGTACATATATTTATGTTATCTTTTTTAACATTTATAACAAGTTTTGATTTTTGGAATAAAATTATCTTTTCACTATTGAACATATTTCTAATAACCCATTAGCTGAAAAAAACATGCAAACCAGATTTGTACTTGATTTGAATAGTAAAATTAAAAAACATATTAAACAACCAGAATTTGGAAAGACAAAAGAGACGGATAATAGATAGAAAAACAAATGATTTACAAAAATATATATGTCACTAACATCATTTAATACTCCTTTAGACTTGGATTCCACAAATATCTGCTTGTACTGTTCTATCCGTGACCAAATGTTCACATCCTAAAATGGAGATGCAAAACATGACACTTATATTTCCAAGTTCATAATAGTTAAAGCTCTCTGCTTTTGGGCAAATAAATAAATAGAACTGTTTTATGAACAGAACAGAACAGATTTTTTTTTTTGGCTTAAGCATATAGCTCATCGCCATAAACATACATATGCAATAACAGCATGCGTTACAATTATATACAAAACATACATCATTTTGGGGAAAGATCAATTCAAAAAAGGATTGACATACAACATGTTTTAGTGAGAATGTCAAATGGATGGGGTTAATACAAAGTGATCATATAATGTTACGAAGTTTAATAATTGTAACAAATATAACATTATTCTAAGCTTATTGTCTTTGTGGAAGATATATAATTTATACTTCACATATAGCACATCTTCTCGCATTTTAAAGCATTTTAAACAAAAAATGGCAAGTTTTCTTATGGCATTGACCATTTTGGATGTATTTGTTTAAGTTTGAATGTTATATAATAATTTTTATGTTGAAAAAAGGTATTAAAGGCTACATCGTAAAACCTTTACATTGGGATCAGTTGGGAAATAATCTGAACAGTATAACAGTTTATGTCTTGAAATAAAACGCTTTATTTATAAGTTTTGGTGTAAAATGGTAACCCCTTCAATTCATAGTCTGCGAAGTTGCTGCCAACTAGCCTTTGCAGGTATACAAAAAACACATTTGTGTCGTGTTCTGTAAAAACTGGGCATAATGCTTGTGCGTAAATTGCCATCCCAGATTAGCCTGTGCAGTGCGCACAGGCTAATCAGGGACGACAATTTCCGCCTAAATTGGATTTTTGCTAAGAAGAGACATCATTGAAACAAAAAATGTCAATAAAAGCGGAAATTGTCGTCCCTGATTAGCCTGTGCGGACTGCACAGGCTAATCTGGGATGACAATTTACGCACAAGCATTATGCCCAGTTTTTACAGAACACGACACATTTATCAAACTTTTATAAAAGTTTGTGGGAATTGGTGGAGTCTCTTTGTAATAATAGCTTACCTGCACCTTTATAACTATTAGTGTTTTCGCATTATATCATTATAGCTTTGCCATGCATTATTGTAACATTAGTGCTTATACTGTATTTTCTTAGTATTCCAGCGATGTTTGTGTACCATTTATATTGGCGAATAAAGTGTATTCAAGGAAAAAAAGGTTACATTGTCAGACAAACTTAAGACTACGGACCGATGGACCCAGGTTCATCATAAATCCAGTAAAATTTCCCAAGATGTCACTCACATTTATGGAAAATAGGGTAACCTGACATTTTGTAAAACTGACTACCGTAATTAATCTATGTTTTCGGACACTCTTAATTTTCGGACACCCCTTTTTTTTAGCCAAAATTATTATTTTTCGTGACTCTTAATTTTCGAACATGCGGGGTTTTGTCCATAATTATTTACTAAATTTTCGGACAGTATATTTTTCATCGCTATTTTTCCATATTTAGGCCCTTTTTTCGGTATCTGATGATACTACGATCATGGGGTTTTACAACGGGAATAAGGTCATAAAACCTGGCATATGCATGCCTGAGGGGCAATGGACCATTACATTTGCATTATTGGGTAAATAATCTTGTAAACCGGTAATACAGGTAAACAATGGTTTCGCCCGGAAGAATTTGAAATGATGTAGTAAATGTTAAAAAGCCATAATGGAACAACGTGATAACGTCAATTTGTGCCAATTATGATAATCTTAAACAACTTTCATTTGAAAAAAAAATTAGTGTTAAGCCAATTACCGGGCGTAATGCAAATTAACAGTTCAATTATCTACTGCCCTATGCCCCATCTCAGAAAGATAGCTGTGACAAATACTAAGCGCTGAAAACGTGATGCACTCTTTTGCAAGTTTTACGAACAATTGAACGACTAATTAACAAAGAATTCATAGTTTGCACATTTTTATTTTATTGCATTAATTACAGGTTTATACTAGAGAGTATTGGTACATCACATACTCATCTTTGAACTTGTTATTCAAAATACAGCCTTGTAGTAACTTTCTGTAAAATAAATTAAGCATTTGAAATAATTCCAAATGCAGTGCAAACATATATAAATGTAATTTATACTTTATGGAGTGGTATTTTACAAGCACGTGATATAACCGGAAGTCGTTGATACAATGGATGCTATTTTCGGACACCTCAATTTTTCGGACACCTGTTTTTTGTGAATATTTTTCGTATCTAAGTTTAAAAAAAAAATAAACAAAATTAAGTGTCCGAAAACAGAGTTATTAAGGTACTCTCAAGGGAGATAACACAACTGACTACTTTCAAGGGAGATAACACAACTGACTACATTACGGGAGATAACACAACTGACTACTTTCAAGGGAGACAACTGGTGTACCTTCCAGTGCTCTAGGCATTTCTCCATCACAGGGTAGGATGGGAAAAATATCAGCAGGCCGTTAGGAACGACCCTCGCAAAGTTCACTGTAACAAAAACATACTGAATGACCCTCTGACAGGATAATCATTTAGGTTTTATGAAGACATGTATGGTAACACTAATAATAAGATGGGAATCGTCCCTTGACATCGTGAATTGAAATAATTTTGGTCACATGAAGTGTGCAAAATAACATGGTCAAACAAATATTTATTAAGGAATAGTCCAAATATCTTTCCAAAGCCATCCCATGCTATGGGAAGAAATATCTATTTTTTTAATTAATATAAGAAAATCTGAGAAAGCAGTGGCCCCATTCAAGTCTTATCAAGGGTTTATCTGTTCAACTGTTAGTTGATGGGAGGGCTTTGTTGTTATGCTAATATAAAATAAGCATGTGCCTTTTTTTTGGCATCCTTGGTAACAGGTTATAAACCATGTTGGATTGTAGTAATTGGCAAGAATAATAACACTTTCTGGCACCAATAAACACCAACTTACAGCAGCTTTGCAAACATCACATAACAAGTGTCATCAATTATTTCACATTCAAATTTAAACTCCTAATTGCTTTGATATTTTACACTTCCCATGATTCAAGGGACTTAGTTAAGGGCTGAAAAAAATATTTAAACAAGCAAATTCGTAGAATTGATATCCCCCGCAACATATATTTTGTTTAAGGATGGGTGCAAATCCGACGGATNAAAAAAATCGATCTATTTGTTGTATGTTTTCATCCTTATATGTGTTCGTTTGTTAAATTTAATTTATTCTGAACGAATTTCCATTTCTTAGTATTTGCGTTCTAAAAAAGGTCACGAAGATGCCAAGTAGAGAGATTTTTGTGGTAACCGCATACCGAGCTCGTAGATTGTGTTCCATTCACTTTAAATGTTCTGGCCAATTTTCACGAAGATTTCGCTTAAAACGTGACTGATTGAGAGTAAAATTAAAGAAAGAAAAAAAAGTAATCATCAACTGGGCTCGAACCACTGACCCTTGAAGTATAAGCCTAGCACTTAAACCACTCGGCCATCCGTGCTCATACAGTCGGTGTTTTATTGCATACATTATATAAGCAATCCTTGTAATGTCACAAAATATAACGATAACATCAGAACTCTCCAAATTATTCAAACGTTTCTCGTTTGTAACGCTTTATAATTTTCAGATTTTTAAATCGTCAAAACATGCATATAATGGATATTTTAGAGCATGGTAAATGTTGAGTATGACTGTTACCTCACAAATATCATAACTACAACGAAAATTTTTATGCTCCCCGAAAATTTTCGGGGAGCATATAGTTGCCAGTTTGTCCTTCCTTCCGTCACACTTGTGTTACAATTTCTCATAGCGCCTTCAATATATTCAGATCTCTTACATATTTGGCATGTAGGTACCTTGCATGGACCTCTACCTTTTTATGCGGTTTGAGGTCACTGGGGTCAAGGAAACCGAGGCTTATAATATATTTTTTATGTCACACTTTTGTTACAGTTTCTCATAGCGCCTTCAATATTTTACCGATCTCTTACATATTTGGCATGTAGATACCTTGCATGGACCTCTACCTTTTGATGAGGTTTGAGGTCACTGGGATCAAGGTCAAGGCCACCGAGGCTAATAATAGATTTTCTCAAGGTCACACTTTTTTCCACACAATTAACCCATTATTGACAAAGCATCATTGGGGAGCATCCATCAGTTTCACTGATATTCTTGAGTTTTTTTTTCATTTTTTATCAATTAACCAAAACGTGAAAAGGTCCCTTTAAGTATGAACACTCTGGTGCTGGCAATGTGCCAAATATAAAGAGCCAGGCACAAACTGTTTTGATTTAGATTGTAGAATGTAAAGTTGTTGAAACAGCTTAGCCTTTTTATTGGAGATCAAACATTTTTGCGGTGAACACTCAGTTTACCTTGTTGCTTAATACAATGCCTTTTTAAATTAGCACATGCAGAATTATTAAAACAGATAGTCAATTAAATTATTTGTCAATAGCACTGAGTTAAAATTCTGTAGATTCCCTTTTTCGGCGTAGCTGTCTAAACCAGCTTTTCATCTTACCTGACCTTTGTAAGTGTCCAATAAAATTTAAATGAAATTTCCGGCAGCTAGATCTGAATGAATACACTTCATTTATTCCATTGGCTGATTTGAGCATAATCCCCCAGAACATCGGCAACACGACCGTGTCTTTGTAACGATGTTAACTGCGTGTTCAGCATTAACCTACTTTATCTCTCATCAAAAGGCTTGAGGGATAGAACAGTTTCACACTCAACTCAGGACATCAATACAGTTGGAGTGTGCCCCTTTACATTTAAAAGATTGTCAGCGCATAGTGTTTGTACTTAAAGGCTGTGTTCTCATATTAAGTAATTACTACCGTATTGCATTCTGTGATCAAGTATATTTTAGATCATATAAATATTGTTGTTCCCTATCTTAATATTCAGTTTGACCAAAATATGTAAAATTGTTTTCGAAATTTACGGTAAAAACATGTAAAAGTATAAAGCTTTAAACAAGCTGTCGTTCCAGCAGCGGAATAGTGACCTCACTTTAATGCATCGCATTCCATCTCGCACTGTATAAAGTTCAGTTCGCGGTCAGTACAAGACTCATTATATGAACTCTATCGCGTTAACCCGGTGAACTGGACCAGAATTATCTTAACTGAAGATATTCTGCAAAATAATTTTGGTTTGTCAATAAAAGATGTTTACTTTTATAATTCCATGATAAGTACTAGTTTTGATAAATTTAATAAGAATTATTCCACCATAGCGACCAATTTATTAAGCATGAGCTTTTTCTTGCTTTTATAATTATTTAAGACTTTTCTATGTATTACTTTTTTGTTAAAATAATGATTGCTTGACTTTCTTTATACTAAAATCTCTGAACAAGTCCCTTTAACTGAAAACATGCAAAGTATTTCACCCATTTTCTGAAAATGGTTTATACCCTTGTTTTCAGCAAAAACACTTATGTACAAGATCTTTATGTCACTTGACTATGGACTTTGTACTTCAGTGTGTATTTAAATTGGGTTGTTTAAGTGGGTTGCAGGCTTAAACATCCAACCTAATTACACTTTTACCAGTTAGAAGTTAGGTGCCTTGGTTTATACAATAATTAAAAACTGTGTGTGTCTTTATGCACAACATTTTGTTTTTATAATACTTATTGTATTTCATA
Source organism: Dreissena rostriformis (assembly GCA_007657795.1). Classification (NCBI taxonomy): domain Eukaryota; kingdom Metazoa; phylum Mollusca; class Bivalvia; order Myida; family Dreissenidae; genus Dreissena; species Dreissena rostriformis. The sequence goes on along the minus strand of VMBQ01006701.1, from coordinate 26,308 downwards.
AAATGAGTAAAAATAATAGTGAATACACAACTTTTTAATTAGAGGACAGTTCACAATACCTCAAGGACATGGCATCTTCTGTAGATTCAGTTTATATGAGTTCAGATATTGTGAAGGACTATTCTTGTGAAGTGTGCGAAAGTAAACATATTAAAGCAAGTGCTGATTTTTTCTGTGAAACATGTTCGAAGTTTTTTTGCATAAAATGCGTTCATTATCATGATCAAATATTTGTGAACCATTTGAAGTATGGAAGAGGAGAAACAACTAAATGGCCCCTTGCTAAGACAATGGAGGATTTGCTGCTGAAATGTGATGTTCACAATGACAAGAAACTGAAAATGTTTTGCCAGAACCACAGTCAGCTGTGCTGCTCTGATTGTGTTTTACAGAATCACGAGTAAGTGAAACTCTATTATAAACTTATAAATTAGATTCAAAATGTTTGTAAATACACACACTGTGTTGAAACATTATTAATTTGTCCTTCTTTATTTGTTTTATTTCACCTAGATATTTAATATGTCCAATTGATAATTTATAATTATGATTCATGTTGCTATTTCAGACAGTGTCGCAATTTGGTTCTAATTTCTGAAACAGTCATAAAGATGTCGGTTGATATGCAGCAGTTGTCAAACAAAATTCAAACAATTCTTGCTGAACTAAATAAGTTTAAAAGAACACAAGAGGCTAGCATTAAGTCAGTGGAGGGATCTTATACTGAAAAACTACAAGAAATCAGAGACCTGCGTAAGAAATTAAATGCTGATTTGGATGGACTAGAAAATACAACCTTGAAAGAACTACATGAAATAAGGAACACATTGCAAACCTCTCTCAAGAAAGATGTTGCAAACTGCATCAGAATAAAAGATGAACTTCAGCAGCTAGAGGAAGCTGTACAGGGCCTAGATGATAAGATCATGAAAGAAGTTGAGTTCATAGCCAGCTGGAAATGTCTAGACAAAATACAAAAGTCTGAGTCATTTCTGAAGGATAACCCCCTTAAGGTTCAGAGTTTAATTATATTCCAGGCAAACACTGACATTGAGCAGTACCTGTCTAAACAGTTTAGTCTAGGGAGGATTGTAGAGAGAATGCAGTCTCTCACACTCTTCAAGATGAATCCAGACCAGTTATTGACTGTGAAGAGGAAGTCTGAGTATAATGCGAAAATACCAAGTGATACAGCTGGGACCTGCTACATCATGGGCATTAGCTGCATGCCAAGTGGTCAGTTCATTGTTGTAGATAACAATAATAAGAAAGTAAAACTGTTGAACCAGAATTACAATGTGTCCAGTCACTGTGATGTGTCTGGTGCTCCATTCGACATTTGTCAAATCACATCCAGTGATGTGGCTGTGACTCTTTATGATGAAGGTGTGCAGTTTATTTCTGTGAGCAATGGCCAGCTGGTGGAAGGGAGGAGTTTTAAGTTACCACATGCTGCTGTTGGCATTGCCCACCATCAGGGAGCATTGTATATCACCGATGGAACTGCTCTCTACCACTACACACTGACTGGGACACTTGTGAAAAAGCTTTTTGAGTATAAAGGAGGCGCAAAAGCAAGAAAAATGTATTGTAAATACCCGTTTATTTGATTATTGAACACATTAAAAATAATGTAAATACATGTGTATATCAATATTTAAACATTAAATATACTATTTAGGACAATTAAAATACTAATGAACTTTAATGATTTTTTTTTTTTTTTTTGTCATGTATTTTAACCTGATCTGATGCTTTGTAGTGTACAAATGTGCAGTGAGTCCTGCTGGTGACCGGATCTATGTCACCAACAATGCCAAGAACAAGCTCCACACTCTGACTAAAGATGGCACCCTGATATCCACCTTTACAGACCCTGAACTGAAAGAACCAGGGGGCGTACATGTCACACCTGCAGGACAAGTCATTGTCTGTGGATACGCCTCCTCTACTATCTTACAGGTGGATTGTGAGGGGAAAAAGAAACTGGCCACTCTGAGTTCACAGAAAGAGTTCCGCAACCCGTTGTCAGTCTGCTGCAACACCAATATTGACCAGATCATTGTGGGACTATCAAGTACCAATAAAATCATTGTTATGGAATTGCAATAGCTCTTCCAGTGAAAAAAAAACAAACATAAATAAAAAACACGTTCATTAATGTAATTTCTTTGAATGGCACATTTAATCATACCAGTTTATATCAAGGTCAGGAAAAAACATGAATAAACAGTTCATCTTTTAGTATTAACAATTAAATCATTTTTTTTTCCCACCTATATGGGAATGGTGGCTTTCCCGTCGAAAGGGGAAAAATGCTTCGTTTTTTAGGAAAAGGGGAAAATTAAAATTCCCACTTTTATATGTATTTAAATATATTAATTATCTTTTCAACATCAGTTTCAGACAGTTCAGCCTTCATGCACAGTCTCAGCAGGCTATCCAGTGTTCCCTCCTGGAGTTTGTTCCTGGATAGTGTGCAGAGACTGTTCATCCGGCTGAACAGTCTTTCCATGCAGGCAGTGGATGAAGGTATAAGTTGACTCCAGGCCTTTTCCTGGCCATTTTGGGGAAAAATGCAATTTCAGGATTGGGAATATTTTCAAGCAAAAAGTCCACATATTTTGGATATAAAAACTCTTCATAATAATTCAAATTAAAACAACAAAATCATATGAATTATAGATAAATGCTTTGTTAGATGTAATTGAAAAATTAAAATAAAATTGATATATACTTATCATAAGAAACTTGTTTAAAAAAAAAAAAAAAAAAAAATTGCTTTTGGAGGGGATTGTTTTTTACAAAGAGGGGAAAAATATATACCTTTTCTTGAGGGGAATGCTATAAAAAAAAACACTGTAAAATAAACTTTATTTTGAAAATGAATTGCTTTAATCGATCTAAAATTGTACCATTACAAACAAGCATGTTTGACAATCGCCACATAATCTTTAATGGAAAATGTGTAGAAAATGTGCTCTGACATTTTTTGTACTATTTTTTTTTATTTAATGGCACTAAAAGTTAACTTTTTTTTAAATAACCAAAATTATGTCTGTAAAAATGTCTGCGAACAAACCGCAACCCAAATTTCGTACCCAATTTTTTTTTGTTCCCAAATTTCCCCTTTGGGTCACCTCATTTTTTTTTTCGTACCCAATTTTTTTTTCGTACCCCAATATTTTTTTTTGTACCAAAATTTGTGTACGTACTCAATTGGTTTTTGTACCCAAATTTGTTTCGTAACCCAATTTTTTTTCGTACCCTAATTTTTTTTCATACCCAAATTTTGGTACGTACCAATTTTTTTTTCGTACGCAAATTGTTTTTTTGTACCCAAATTGTTTTTCGTACCCAATTTTTATAGTAGTACCTAAAGGTTTTTCTGTACCCAATTTTTTTTTTGTACCCAAATATTTTTTGGCATAAATTTTTTGTACCCAACATTTTCGTACCCAATTTTTTTTTCATACCCAAATACACAATTGTGGTGATACATGTATACATAAACTTAAATTGATGCTTTCATATCCATCCTCTTCAAAAGCATCGTCACACCAGTACTGTCAGTACTTTGATTCTTATTTGTCATTATTGATTATCTCCACGCTCCGAATTAGAGCGGGAGGGGGGGGTGGATTATCTCCGCCGTCTGTCTGTCCGTCCTGGCCACTATCTCCTCCTACACTATTAGCACTAGAACCTTGAAACTGAAACACATGGTAGCTATGAGCATATGTGCGACAGTGCACTATTTGGAATTTTGATCTGACCCCTGGGTCAAAAATTATGGGGGTTGGGATGAAGCCGGGTCAGAGATTTTCACTCATTTTTAGGTTATTTTACATTAACTTCTTCATTTCTACACCGATTTAATTGATACTGAACATCTCTTATGACAATACGGTCAATCTTAACTATGCATGGCCCCATAACCAACCCTGTGGCGCCCCGCCCACATAGACAACGCCCACCCAAAACTTTGTTTTAACATAACTTCTTCATTTATTCACCAATTGACTTCACATTAATACTGAACATCTCTTATGACAACACGGTCTATCTCGACCATCCATGTCCACATTACCCACCCCAGGGCCTGGCCCACATAGGCCACACCCACCCAAAATTGCTTTTTACTTTAACTTCTTCATTTCTACACCGATTCACTTCTAATTGATACTGAACTTCTCTTATGACAATACGGTCATTATCTCAACTATGCATGGCCCCATTACCAACCCTGGGGCGCCCTGCCCACAAAGACCACGCCCACCCAAAATTTTGTTTAACATAACTTCTTCATTTATTCACCAATTGACTTCAAATTAATACTGAACATCTCTTATGAAAACACGGTCTATCTCGACCATCCATGTCCATATTACCCACCCTGGGGCCCCACCAACATAGGCCTTGCCCACCCAAAATTGCCTTTTAATATAACATCTAATGCGGCGTGGGGATACGCGTTGGGCTCTGCTGCGCCATTTCTAGTTTTCATTAAAAGTTGTGTGAACACATTCATTGATTACATAAGCTATACAACCTATAATGCGGGCCTTTCCCAGAATGCAAATTAGAATAAGATCAGAGTTTTTAAGCCCTTGCATAAATTTCAAGCGCTGATTAACCACGATCAGAAAATCAAGAGTCAAGGCAACACTGCTTTGGAAGTTAAGACACAGTGGTGCCACTGCGCTAAAACTGCCAGGGAAAAAGCCTGTAATGCTACATGTATATGGCAGTCAGGATATTTGAAAGGTTACAGCGGTAGCTTTACGATCCAAGGTTCTAATCCCAGTCAGGCCAACATTTTTTAGATAATCTGTTTAATTTAAAATTATTTTCATGTTGTTACTTGAGCTATTTTAATTCTTTTAAATCTATAAAGTTGAGGCATTTAATGATAATTTTCTAAAAAATGAACAAAATCTATGAAAAAGTCCCTTTAAGGCCTAAGACATAATTGAAAAGAATCACTGAATACTGAAATTAAGCTCCTGATATAGCCTAAAAGTTCGACAAAAAATGACAAATTGAAAGCTCTGAAAAAAGCTTAACTTTGTTTGAGAATTAGTGTTTTTTACTCTAAACTCAAACCCCGAGTGATAGACCATTAAGGCAACTTCACAATTAATGACTTAAATAATTTTTCAGACAGAGCATGTTATTCCTTTTCATGGAGCTCGGAGACCAGCGATAGCAATAAAAATGTCTTCAACTTTATCAATACAAGATATTAAATACAGAATCAAAACTCATTTTTGATCAAAGTAAAATCTTGGAATTAGGTCATCCCGCTAAGAAATTTTGCAGCGAGTAAAGTTGAAATATAGAGTGAATATTAATACGAAATAAACGCAAGTAACTTTCTTGCGGATATGGCTGGAAAGTGAGCATTAAAAAAAAATCCAAGAAATAAAGGGTATAAAACGGTTAAAAGTTGTTGATGTATACAAAACTAACATTGATATTGTATTTTACCAATACTTGTTAAACAGAATCAGACGAAACAGCAATTTAATGTAATTTTATTGTTTTCATGTTGTAATTTTTGGATGTAAACAAAGCTTAGAACATTGATATTGTAATTTATCAATACTTGTTAAACAGAATTTGGCATATCATCAAATGTTATCGTATTTTTTATTTCTCTGTAGTGAAAATGATTTAAATATGTTTATACAATTAAGGTATCAAAACTTCAAAACGCTATATTACTAAAACTAAAATTAAGAATATACTTATTAAAGTTTCACCATTATAATGAATGTACATAAATTTCTAATATAAATTTTGAAAACCTGAGATAATGAATATTAATGTCTTATATTAAGAACAATTTATTGTGCACTGTTTGTACACTGCATATGTGAAATTCACCATTTTTCTTGTAATTTTTATCCCCACACTTTTTGAAAAAAGGTGGGGATATTGTGGTTATCTCCGCCGTCCGTCTGTCTGTCTGTCCGTCCGTCCTGGCCAATATCTCCTCCTACACTATAAGCACTAGAACCTTGAAACTTACACACATGGTAGCTATGAGCATATGTGCGACCCTGCACTATTTGGAATTTTGATCTGACCCCTGGGTCAAAAGTTATGGGGGTTGGGGTGGGGCCGGGTCAGAAATTATCACTCATTTTTTTAGGTTATTTTACATTTACTTCTTTATTTCTACACCGATTCACTTCAAATTGATACTGGACCTCTCTTATGACAATACGGTCAATCTCAACCATGCATGGCCCCATTCCCAACCCTGGGGCGCCCCGCCCACATAGGCCACACCCACCAAAAATTTCCATTTACTATAATTTTTTCATTTCTACACGGATTCACTTCAAATTGATACTGAACTTCTCTTATGACATTAGGGTCAATCTCAACTATGCATGGCCCCATTACCAACCCTGGGGCGCCCCGCCCACATAGACCACACCCACCCAAAATTGCCTTTACTATAATTTCTTCATTTCTACACCGATTCACTTCAAATTGATACTGAACTTCTCTTATGACAATACGGTCAATCTCAACTATGCATGGCCCCATTACCAACCCTGGGGCGCCCCGCCCACATAGACCACACCCACCCAAAATTGCCTTTTACTATAATTTCTTCATTTCTACACCGATTCACTTCTAATTGATACTGAACTTCTCTTATGACAATGCGGTCAATCTCAACTATGCATGGCCCCATAACCAACCCTGGGGCGCCCTGCCCACATAGGTCACACCCACCCAAAATTGCCTTTACTATAACTTCTTCATTTCTACACCAATTCACTTCTAATTGATACTGAACTTCTCTTATGACAATACGGTCAATCTCGACTATGCATGGCCCCATTACCAACCCTGGGGCACACCTAGGTCAAACATTCGGTGTGGGGATACGCGTTGGCCTCTGCCGCGCCATTTCTAGTCTATACATGTTTCTGTTATCTTTTTTTATGTTAACCATGCTGTGTTTTAAGGTTTTGCAAACTCATGCATATGTTTATTGCAACATTGTTGGTGTTCACAGTTTTCTTGTATTTGTGGTTTTATTGTGTAGTATTAGTCAATATGATTAAGTTAAACATTATCTCATATAATTGCAGAGGCTTACATGACCACCAGAAGAGATCAGATTTTTTTTTTAAACCAGATGAGATCAGATGTTTTTCGTTTTTTAAAAGAAACTAACGCACATATATTTTTTCTACAAGATTTGCACTTTACATCAGACATGGACAAACATTTATGTTCAATGTGAAATGCAAAAGCCTTTTTCAGTTTTCCATATCTAAGTCTCGATGGATGGGAATTCTATTATCAAAAAGATAAGATGTGAAGGTCAACCAAGTTTTTAAAGATGGGAATGGTAACTATATGATCTTAAATCATAATTAACTGGGGAAAAAGTTTACTCTTATTAATGTGTATGGACTAAACAATGATGGCTCCACTTTCTATCAACAAATATGTTCTCTTATTGAAATTGAAAAATATTGGGAACGAATCATTTACATATACTTATTTTAATTAAGTTTTAAATACAAATCTTGATTATTGTTATTACAAATCAAATAATAACAGGCAAATTTGTTGAATTGATATCCCCGCCAATCTAGAGCTTTGTCACAGACGTGGTGTATACCCCCACATGCTGCATTGACACAGAATAGATTACAAAGGGCCATAACTCTGTTATTAACGGATGGTGTACAATGCCATTTGACTTGCATCATCCTCTTATCCATATATATATACTCATACCAAGTTTCAATGAAATCCGCCAAAGCACTTCCAACATATGGCTCTGGACACAAAAGTGACGGACAATGAAAAATGACAAAAGTCCCGGCTCAGATGGATTTAACTCTATTTTTTTCAAAGTGTTTTGGGGAAAATGGGTCATTTTGTGGTAAGAGCATTGAACTTTTCATTTGTAAAAGAAGAGTATGTACATTTGCAATTCCTTTTTTTTGTGTTGTAAACAGTTTGTCTATAACACAAAAACAAGGAATTACAAAATGTATTCAGAAGAAAACAGACCAAAACGGTTTAAAAAAAAATTGGAGACCTATCACTTTGTTATAAATTGTATATAAATTAGCCTCTGGAACTATTGCTGCAAGACAAAAGTCTGTTTTGATCATCTGATAAATAAAAAAGATCAAACAGGGTTTGTAAAGGGAAGATTCATTGGAGAAAAGATTATCTTTGTATATGATATTATGCATTTTAATGAAAAACATAATATACCTGGATTACTGATGATGACAGACTTTGAAAAAGCATTTGATACTCTTTATTTTATTTTTAAAACGCTACCTTTTTTTATTTTGGTCCCACTTTTATAAACTGGATATCACTGTTTTTATCATAATACTTCTACTGCTGTGCAATTGAATGGTTTTCTGTCCAAATTCTTTTATATAGGCCCTGGCTGTAGACAGGGGGATCCCATCAGTCCGTACTTATTCATTTTATGTGCTGAAATTTGTTTTAATGGTATCGAATATAAAAGAACACAATTTGCAGATGATACATCATTACTGCTATATGGAAGTGATGAGGACACAGTTAATAAAACCCTCGATATGCTTCATACAATTTTTCCAATACTCTGTTTAAAAGTTTAGTTTGATATAACCTATGATAATTGGATTGGTTCCTTAATATAAAGCACTCGTTCGATAAAAATAAAATGGAATTGGTCTGGGGGAACAGTAATTTTAAACAACTTGGCATATAGTTTCATATTGACTTTTTTTACGATACAAAGCATCAACTTATTTTAATAGAATAGCGCTAACACCAATTGGTAGAATAACTGTTGTCAAATCTCTTTTTTTACCGCTTCTTACAAAGTTATTTTCCACATTACCATCACAAATCAACACATATAAAATAAAATGAGTTACATGTTTTGACAAATTTGTATGGCAAGGTCAGCCAAGAATAATAAAAAGTAAAGTACTTATTAAGGATTATGACAATTGAGTTTTAAAAATGGTTCATGTCTCTGGGTATGTTAAGAAGTTAAACATTATATGGTTACACAGACTTATTATAGGTTATAGAAGTAAATGCTATGGATTTGCACTAAAATTAACATGTATTATAAAAATAGTTAACTTTGTAAAATACTATATTGAGTTATGTGCAAGAAAGATGTTTAATCTATATTGGAAAGACGTCTTGGAATCATCTGAACATGTTATGGACCTTTTTCCAATAGACAATATCACAAGATTCTTTAATCACAAGTTTTCAATAGACCAATTCAAGCGTCAAGTGCGCATGCGCCGAATTTAATCTCGTTTCGCAAGATGAGACCCCATATCGGGAGATTAGCAAAACTGGGGGCTGGCTTTCCCACGCATTTCATTCGGAGACAGGTGATACTCATTGAGTACGAATCAGCTAAATTTCATGGTTAATAAAGACTGAAGTGTCAAACGCTAAATTCCATTACAATTTTGTTTATGTAATATTGGTGATATATGTATTATTATTATTTTCATTATAACATGTAATAAATCTTGGATCTAACGCATTGTCTTATTTTATTTTTTGTTTTTTGTAAACAGTAATAGGAATTTACAACTTATCGTTCTAATGCACTTACCTTGTCAGCGACCCTTTTGCATCATAATCCGTTCCTCTGAATGCACAACATTTACACAAATAATTCAAATTTCTGTCTGACCAAGATTTATATTCTTCAGTATTTAAATTAGTACACTGGCGATGAAGCCAATTTTTGCAATTACTACACTGAATAGTATCCTCATTGCACTCTAACGTGCATTCAATGCACGGAAATTCTGACATTTTGTCAGCTATCCTGACCGGAAAAACACAATTTACACTATCAAGTGGTGAAGACATGTTAAAATATGGGTATATATATACATTGCGTATAAGGGTCTGGCCCCATACTCAGGCGCCGATCAGATGTGAACGCGTTGACATGTTGTTTTTGCTGCAATAATTGGGGGAACTTGTGTGTTATACGCTGACACTTGGTTCTTCCTGGGTTTCTGCGAGAAAAGGGGGCCATAACCCGGCAACCATGTGCGTTTTTGGGGTCCCATATTGACACGTTGTTTTTATTGCATTAATTGGGGGAGGATGGTCATACGAGAAGCAATGCTGACACGTTGTTTTTTGCAATATTAATCCAGGTAGGTTAGGGAGGGGAAATATACGGGTTTCACGTTGACACGTTGTTTTTTCTGCACTTATTGGGGGAGCTATTGAATTTCAGGTGTACATGTTGATTTTTTGTATCTTCAATAATCCATTGTAATTGATTTAACGCACACGCGCCTTTTTAAATTTGTGTTTGAGCTGTAAATTAATAGTCATAATAAAATGCGTGTTAAGTAGTAATATTAAACATGACTGTCTCAGTCCTCTAAACCGAAATGATCCGTAAAATAAAATAGTGTCTTTGTGTCGTATGAACGAATCTGCACTAAAACTAAGATTAGATTCACATCGTACATCGAATAATTAATTGAGCAAATGTAATTCAACAAAACTGTACATTAATTCACACGAGCCGCACTGTTCGGACATGAATGAAAGGCGCCGATCATAACACAACTTCTCATCATTATCTGGAATATAATTAATTGAAGGTGCGAAAATCTATTTCCAAACTGATTTGTGCTGATCAAAGAAGCGTACCGGCCGTTCGTTCACAAGTTGTTAATGATGACTTCAGACCTTAAAATTAAGTTTCAATCTGAACAGACATTGACTAAATAAATATGTACATCTTTTCAATCCATTAAAATCGGCCCTTATATTTAACTTTCATGTATATATAGAGAACTTGAGTGCTTTTCGGTGATTCTCTGCAGTCGCGGGAGTGCTTTTCGGTCTTCACATGAAGTGCTTTTCGGTCGGTATATTGCCGATATTTATCCAATTTTGGCATTTATACCTCATAATAAACACAAGGTAGTATAAATATGTAAACAGCAATGTAAACAGAAAATGAAGAGCCCCCAGTTTTGCTAATCTCGTCAGGAGTTTATCGATTTTTAAGAAAAGCGTCTGAATGATCTTGAGCGCGGGGTTATACAGACGCTTAATTTGAATTGGTCTATTGAACACTGATCTTTTGAAGTTTCTAGTTGGTATCACAAAGGAATATGATTTGTAAAAGATAATATCTTTTATATTATAATGAATTGCAATCAAACATTTTTAACTAGAACGAAATTTGAACAAAACTTGGCTATATTGTAATTTTTGTACAATTTTATGGAATGCAACAAGTGATTAAAAATACTTAGGATTGCTTAAACTCGATGACATCACAACAATGAATGATGATTTGTTCCCAATCATTCCGGCTACATAAAGCCTATAATGTTGCACACAAATAACAACTCTTGTATATATAACATATTAATGCACAATAATGAAATACCAATAGGCTAAGTTGAATGGAAGATCCTTTGTTAAATGGAAGATCCGTTTTAGAATTGAGAGCTCAGAACTGGAAAGACTTTGGTATTTACTTTGGTAAATACATGGGTATTTAAAACCACCAGGGATTCATACAATAAATGGTTCCAAGACTCACAATATACTAGCCACAAATAATTTGTTGGAAAGTGATAATAAGTGACTCTGACAAATGTACTTTCTGTAAAACAGAAACAAAAACTCATTTATTTGGATTTGCAATGTCAAACAAGTGTTTTTTCATCACATCACATCTGCTATTTAAAACATTGATAAATAATTTAGTTTTGATTGTAAAACATTTATATTGGGATCAGTTGGTAAACAATCCAAAAAGTTTAATATTTGTTGTATCAAAATAAAACACTTTTATTTATAATTGTAAACATAAAATGGTAACTCCTACAATTCATGGTCTTCGAAAAAGCTGCAAAATAGCCTCTGCAGTCATACAAACAAACCCATTTATCTAACATAAAATTTGGTGGGAATTCGTGGAATCTCTTTGTTATTCTAATTTATCTTCATAACTTTTATAGTGCTTTTGTATTATATTTGTATAGCATTATTGTAACATGACTGCTTTTACTGTACTTCCTATGTATTCTATTCCACCGATGTTTGTCTACAAACATGCAATGCCTATTGGAGAATAAAGTCTATAAAAAAACAAGAGATGTGTTTGTCAGAAACACAATGCCCCCTACTGCCCCGCTTTGAAGTAAAATTTCTATTTATCATTTGGCAGGTATAGAAATTATCTCCCTTTAAAGATTGTTTCTTCCCTTGGATTTAGTTTTTTTACCTTTGACCTTGAAGGATGACCTTGACCTTTCACCACTCAAAATGTGCAGCTCCATGAGAAACAAACACATGCATGCCAAATATCAAGTTGCTATCTTCAATAGTGCAAAAGTTATGGCCAACGTTAAAGTTTTCGGACGGACGCACAGACAGACAGACAGACAGACAGACAGACAGACAGACAGACAGACAGACAGACTGACAGTTCAACTGCTATATGCCTACTGGGGGCATAATAATAATATGTAAAGGCATTTTGTTTAAGGTCACAGTTGCATAGTGGATATGGTGTTTGTTTAGCGATCAGGAGGTCTTTGGTTTTGTATCTACTCTGGAGAGAGTTCTCAAGATTTTCTATTAAGATACTTAGTCATTGTTCTACTAAAAAACAGACTCGAGAGTTGCAATAAGGCTTTCGCTGTAATTGAGTTTAAATAAATAAGTTTCCACTAAACTAAATAATACAGAATAATGCTATGATATGCAATAGGTCATCATCAAGCTTGCCGACGAGTAAGAAATCATTTTCAAGTGTATGTGAAGTACTTTATCTAAGGCACAGGATAGCAGGCCACTTCAATTGTCAAACTCATAAACAACCGGAAGATTACAATTGTGCTTAATTGAAGAAGAAAAATTATGATATCACTTCAAGATTTGTATATATTGACTGAATATTTACATACATTTTTTAAATATTGTAATACATTAACGCAATAAATTTCTTTTCTGTGGCGAACCAAGGCCATTGAGGCCAAGATAGTGTACGAGTACTATACTAAGAACATTTTTGAGACAACAAATAAATATTTCAAAATTTTTAATAAAATAACAGATAGATTTAAACAAAATCTAAATACGTTACAGCAATGTATTTCTTTTCCTCTGTGAGCCCCTGCCCGGGCCAACTCGTGTGCCAGGGCAAGATTCTTCCTGAAGACTGGCTCTCTCAAACATATTTGGTGGAGACCGGATGAAAACTACTTCAATTAAAGAGCGGACACCATGCTAAATCCTTGAAATGCACTAAGTGACCCCATGACCTAGTTTTTGACCCGGCATGACCCATATTCGAACATGACCTAGATATTGTCTGGATACAACTTCTGACCAAGTTTGGTTAAGATCGAATGAAAACTATTTGAATTAGAGAGCGGACACGAAAAGTGTGACAGACAGCCTGACCGCCTGACGGACAGTGCGAAAACTATATACCCCCTTTTCTTCGAAAGGGGGCATAAAAAGGTGTCTTGCTCAGGTTCACTTCAAAGTGATGACATGTTCAATTTGACTCATTGAGAAATGTGGAAGTAGTTTGCTCAACACATTTATGCGGACATACAGACCGAGTAACTCCTATGTATCAACTACCGGCGTGGGTATAATAACATTTTGTGGTTCTCAGACTGTCTGGCTAGCAAGAGGGTTGGTAATCTAACATTTACTTTGTGTATGTGAGTATGGTTGGTAGTAACCACACAGGACAGGTGGGTTTCCTTCAGGTAATCCAGTTTCTCCAAACAGCACTAGACCACGCCAATAAAAACAATTGTTCAGTAAAATTCAATAGCTGGAAATTCCAAATATGATTAAAAACTCATACAACCCATACAAACATTTGATTGGCCACAATGGAATTTAGGCAGGAGTGCTTGGACACACTCTGTGTCATGACAAAATTGAGTTTTGGTAATGAAAGTCCTTATAAACATCAAAACGCACACAAAAGCAGTGTTTGAAATATGCAAGCCTTTGTACAGGGGGAATATAAGGAAGTTAACATAACATTCTACAGAATATACATGTATGGTGCAAATGCAATTTAAATCAATATTACACTACAAGTGTTAAGATAAATATCTATATTATGTTAAGAATTACAATTTGAATTCATTCATTCATTAATTTAAACATATGTTTTAAAACCATTTAAGACTTTAAGAATAATAACCTAACTTCTGAACCATGATACATTGTAAAACTGTATTTTATGAAAGATAAACGAATTCGGTTCAATACCTGTTTCTGGAAACATGTGACTTTTGTTGGTGGTCACCATACAAGTTGGGGTTTCCTCCAGATACTCCGGCTTTCCCAAACAACACAAGACCACACCAAAATAAAAAATCTTTCAGCAAAAGCTAAACAGCTTCGAATCGCAGCTATAATTTAAAATGTGTCCCAACTTTAGCTAGTCTAAGTTAATTCGGTAGGAGTGCTGGGACGCATTAAGCGTCCACACATTATGCAGCCTTAGGCGCAGAAGAACCCAATAAACTTCGAAATACACACACCAATAAACAAATGGCCTGCAAGTCAAATCATATGGCTGGTTACTTACCACGCTTCTCAGTATATGTCTCGTCTCTCCAGGCCCATACACAGCAGCCAGACGCACAGTACACATGCAGGATTTTCCCGCCTTTTGTCGTGGTACCGTCTGCTGCCAGTACAGTCTGCTCAGCAATGCTTTTGGTTCTTGAGTAGTGGTCTTGGTGCTGAAATATTGATTTAACTTAAAGCCCTACTGTATATTCATTTAATTCTGTTGACATGAAATTAAATGGTTTTGTAAAATCTGGCATATCCGGTTCATCTTAAATTCATGGATTTTTTTATCTGGGCCAGGTTGCTCAAAATCTAAACAGTCGTTATTTTTGTTTCAAGTTATTTATGTGACTTAATTGTAAACAATTTTATATATGTGTTAGTTGTAAACTAAATTTGTATGCCTGAATAATTTGCATGTTTGAAAATATTATTGCTTTAAAATTAATTTAATTTGGGTCTGAAGTTAACAGACTGTTAACTTAACTGGCCGTTACAGTTTCGAGCAACTTGATATAAGACTTCGGACGAAATTGACCGTAGAAAATGTTGTGGTTGATAAGACCCACCAAAATAAATGAAAATTAGTTTCAGTTAATAATATTCGTTTCACAGTATTTATTTTTAAGGTATTGCAGGATTAGCCTTTGGGATTATCCAAAGTCTCTTAAGTTTGTTTCCTAGGAGAACTGCCAGTACTTTGCGTCATTATGAAAGATATTAAGTACGCTCACAGTGTGGGGATTAAACCGGATGTCATTGTTAAAAGAACATTTATCAAATACAAGAACAGTTTATTTTGTTTCACTGTTAATCAAATGGGATTCATCTCAAGGGCGTATTTAGGTGGGGGGCTAGGGGGCTGAAGCCTCCCCAACCCCCCAGCTGGCTGGCTAGATACAATTTTTTTAAATGAGCCCCTTAAAGTTTCAAACATCTCCACTTGTGTATTTCCTGTCATATGCCTCTAATTAACCATAAACAGCTGTCGATTAGTGTGATTTAGCCCCCAGGCATGTGTACAGACGATCTAACCTTCGCCAGCTTAACTGCACGCTTCATTGATTGTAAGTGATAAACTGCGCTATTTGGCTGAAGGAGATACATTCAACTAATAAAATTCATCGATACATTTAGCTAAAGGTAAATGTTTACTGGCTGCCGCATGGGACTTGTGAAAAACAATATTCCAATTTGTAGCAATTAAAGAGTTTAGACAAATGCAATGGACAATCATCATTAATTTTTCGGTAAGTTTCTTTGATGAATTTAATTGGTATTAGCTCTTGAGAGTGATAATCCTTTTAAGTTACAAGATATTGTCAGTGAAATTCAACAGCACACTTGAATGGCAATTATTTATTTATTTATAATTTGCTGGTCTTATCGTATTCCCAGGATCAAGGTAGGTGAGTCATGTGTTAAAATTCTGTAATACTTACTCTCAGCTGGACATCCATGTATAAAGGTAGGTTGAGTGGTGTTGCATTTTCCATTACCACTCATGAACAGACCCAATCAAACCAGGTATGCTATTATATATCTTGGATGCAGTTTGTGCTTCCAAAGGAGCCACTTTTCCAGTTTATATTGACATTCAACATGCAAGATTTTGAAAAAGATAAATATTTTAAATATATTAAATAAAATAATAAGATAATGGTGCGAGACAATGATGTGAGATAATGATGTGAGTTAATGATGTGAGATAAGGATGTGAGATAATGATATGAGATAATGATGTGCGATAATGATGCGATATTATGATGCAAGATAATGGTGTGAGATAATGATGTGAGATAATGATGTGAGATAATGATGCGATATAATGATGCAATATAATGGTGCGAGACTATGGTGTGAGATAATGATGTAAGATAATGATGTGAGATAATGATGTGATATAATGATTCAAGATAATGGTGTGAGATAATGATTTGAGATAATGATGCGAGATAATGATGTGAGATTATGATGTGAGATAATGATGTGAGATAATGATGCGAGATAATGATGTGTGATAATGATGTGAGATAATTATGTGAGATAATGATGTGAGATAATGGTGCGAGACAATGGTGTGATATAATGATGTGAGATAATTATGTGAGATAATGATGCCAGATAATGGTGTGAGATAATGATGTGAGATAATTATGTGCAATAATGATGTGAGATAATGATGTTAGATAATGATGTGAGATGATGATGCGATATAATGATGCAAGATAATGGTGTGAGATAATGATGTGAGATAATGATGCGAGATAATGATGCAAGATTATGATGTGAGATAATGATGTGAGATAAAGATGCAAGATAATGATGTGAGATAATGATGTGCGATAATGATGTGATATAATGGTGCGAGACAATGGTGTGAGATAATGATGCCAGATAATGATGCCAGATAATGGTGTGAGATAATGGTTTGAGATAATGATGTGCGATAATTATGCGATATAATGATGCATAATAATGGTGTGAGATAATGATGTGAGATAATGATGAGAGATAATGATGCGAGATATCTCTCTACAGAAAAAAGGTTGCGGGTGGTGGTAGAATTAGAACTAATAAAAGCAAAGTTTATAATGATACTGTACATTTCAGTTGAATAGTAAACCTATTAAAATCAACATATTGTTCTACAGTTTGCCCAAAATGCATCTGCAAGCCAACTTATATTATAAGGCAAAGTGGACATTATTGTTAATATTGGTGTATGGCAAGCATTGAAAAATAACAATAACAATTGTGTTGATCTCTAGGCCAAGTTTGAACATGGGCTGTGCCGGGCCAAAAACTAGGTCACAGGGTCACTTAGTGCATTCAACATATTGAGCATGGTGTCTGCTCTCTAATTCAAGTAGTTTTCATCCGATCTTCACCAAACTTCGTCAGAAGTTGTATCTAGATGATTTCTAGGCCAAGTTCGAACATGGGCCATGCTGGGCCAAAAACTAGGTTACAGGGTCACTTATACGGTTATGCTTTTATGTAGAGACAAACTTGGAGTTTGGGGCATCCATGTCGTGTGGACACATTTCTTGTTTGAGTCTGGCTAAATCCCAACATCATACTTTCCAATGTTGCTGATTGTGTGCATGAATAGCATCACATTTTCAATTTTCATCAAAGAATATAATAAACACTGTATCCTTTGAATTTGGAATAAGACATCAAAATTGGAATGGACATCATTATGGTGATTTTCTGAGAAAAAAACCCTGTTCATAAAAATGTCATGATCTGGGTGTATTTTTGCGATATTCTGTCTCTACTATTAGTGCGCTAAATAAGACTTTAAGTTAAGTTTAGACCCGTTTATTTTAGCTCAATTGCAGCGAAAGCCTAAGGATTATTGAAACGCTTTTAAGTCTGTTTCCTGGGTAGAACCATTTTTTGGTGTCTATTGGGGAGATCTAAAGAACGCTCCCATGGTGGGATTGAACCGTCACCTCTCTGTCACTAGTCGAACACCATATCCACTACGCCATGGCGACCTTGAACTATACCACAGCCAGATTCCAATAATAAACAGTGACAATGGGTTGCAAAGAATATTCTCTTTTCAGTAGTTTAGCAAGTGGTTTTAGAACCAATACAAACTTCAAGTGCTGAAGTAAATATGTTGTACTTAGTACACCATAGAAAGAAAGAGAAATTTCAGTAATTATACTTTGTTCATGAATTTTAGAGCTAAACCTGAAACATTAGTCTAGTACTTAGCATTTCAATGCCACTTGCCTTACAATCCGTAATTTTCTTCAATTCGTTAAGCAAAATTAAATTTGGTGTAAATTTGAATCATTGCTTTATTTTTAGCTCGGCTGTTTTCGAAGAAAACCCGAGGCATTGTCATAGCCCTCTTGTCCGCCATCCGCGGCGTCCCAAAACTTTACATTGGCCATAACTTTTGCATTATTAAAGATAGCAACTTGATATTTGGCATGCATGTGTATCTCATGGAGCTGCANTTGAACTTGGATCTTGATCTTTGACCTAGAGACCTGATTTGTGTGTGCAGAGAAATCCGTCTCAGTATGATTGTAACTTCTTCCATTCGAAAATCGTAGCTGGGCTCCATATTTTGTTTTGATATTTAACCTTGAATTGTGACCTTGACCTTTGGGGCATGGGTCATGCATCATATACTTCATCTGCTACCCTTAATTACCTCTTCCAACATGTATTCGCCTGAACGCATGAATGTATATGTAAACAATAATTATATGGAGAATCTGTGGCCAGGGTGAGGACCTTGGCTCTGGTAAGTGTAAGTGACAAATATCTGGTTACCTGAAAGCTAGTTTTATTTTGGCACTGATACACATATGAAGAAGGACTTACTGCACACTTATGTACTGTAAAGAGAGTAGTATCAATGTAATGTATGTAATGTATCAATTCTTTACAAAATTATTATGTTAATAAAGATTCTCTTACACAAACCTCATGATATACACATCAATAATGATTATTATTATGGCATTATTTAAAATAGTCCCTTTAACCAATGAAAATAGTCCTACACACTGTGACAGTAAAGAAAAGTCATTTAAATACTTAAACAAAGCGAGGTTTCTATTGTTCAGCAGTTTTCATTTACTAATGGTGAAAGTATTATGCCCCTTATTAAAAAAAAAGTTTTGTTTTTTACAAAAAATAACTTTAAAATATTGGAATTGAATAATGCTGAATTGGCCGTCATGTTAATCGACAGACCAGAACCATTTTTTAACTGGGCCGATAAATCATTAGAACAAATATTCTGAGGAAAGTTCATCGTGATTGGCAAAAAGCGACTTCTAGATTGTTAGCAAGGTTTCACAATAGTTATACAGTCAAAACTGAGAACAGCTGTCAGTCAAGGGAGATGACCAATGTGACCGTTATTCTCGGATCACCACTTTATAGATGGTTGCAGGTCAGTTGGTAGTATTACTACGTCGTTACCCCACCCAGGCGTTCGCACACAATGTAAATCAAAGGCTTATTGCTGACAACTAGGCATAATAACATAAATAATTTCTATCGAATAATACAGAATAATGTCTTATAAATTGACTGTCAACCACGAATGACGAAAAGAGAAAAGATCTAAAATACCGTATTTTTTTACAATTATTAGTTTATATTGATTAAAAATATCACGACTGGTATATTACATAACTTGAAAAAAATCATATTTTCAGTATATTCGGTAATAAAATTTCGCGATGTGAAATGGAAAGTACATCTCGAAAATAGGTGACATAACGATATACACACTATAAATAACGCAAGTAGATTGATCATTTTATATATAAAATATATACAATTCACTACGCATGCACAATTTGCATTCCTGGGTTTACCACGTGACAATGATGATCAATCTACTTGCTTTATTTATAGTTAACTGGTAGTTACCTGGTACCTGTACCCAGTATAATTTATTACAGAATATAATGAAAATATGAAAACTTCAACAACTTATTTCAAGTAATGTAATATACCAGTCGTGATATTTTAATCAATATAAACTAATAATCGTAAAAAAAATACGGTATTTGAGAACTTTTCTTTTTTCGTCATTCGCGGTTGACAGTCCCTTTAAACTACATTGAAATCATAATTGCCTCAATTTAGGTTAAAACTTGATGATTTTAGAACATCTTAAATGCCTCTGATTTCCATACCAATTATTCTTATATAAAACACACAAATTGAGGAACAAATAGACATTAGTTTTAAGACTTCTTATACATGGGATTTTCCAAGAAAAATTACGAACCACACAATCAAAGTTCATGGAATTTAGCCAGCCATCCACTAGAAATGACTTGTATAAACAGTTACACCTTGAATTGGCCAATTTCCTGTTGGAACAGGAAAATAAAACATTTATGACAATTCATCACTTAAGAGAACAATAGCATGTCAAATGCTAATTTTCTGATCATTATCATCATCCTCATCAGCAGCAGCAGCAGCAGCAGCAGCACCACCATCATAATCATCATCCTAATCATCAGCATTATCATCATCATCACAGTCACCATCCTCATCATCAGCAGCAAGAGAAGAAGCATCAACAACAGTAACAACATCAACAAATTAACGAAACCATAAGTACAGTTCTCAATATCACTTAACTTTAAACCACTTCACCACACCAACAATGAGAATTGTCACATAGGGTCACATTCAGACAGCTCAAGTGGTTAACAGGAAACAGCACAGTCCAAACTATCATGTACAGTACAGGCAGTGTGTACTTGGACAAACGCCACTCGTCGCGGTGTTCATTTTATGGTGTTCGCTTACCAAACGACCCCCGCGATGGGTGTTCAGATCAAATATTCGCGGGGGCCGTTTTCCATAAGGTGGACACCGCGAATCACCGCGGACCCATAATATCTACCGCGGTGTTCATCGTGTTCGCTAGAAATAAAATAATTGAACATAAACGTAGGTCGGTACCAATTTGCAGAAAGAATCTACCGTGCGTTTGAATGTTATAGGTGTTATTTGGTGTCTAAAAAATTAACAACGATTACGAACAATCACAATCGATTACCGCATACATGCAAAAATTCCCGTCTCTGTCCATTACCCGATAATCCCGAGATTTCCGATTTCATGCAAATTCTGGTCAATGTTGACGATAAAAGTGTGATAGAAATGCAAAAATCACAAACGTTCGCCATATCTCTAAACTATCAAATGAATTTCGGCATATGTTTCTATTTAAAGATTTGATGAAATAAGCGCCCAATCAGAACAGGTGTATTCCAACATTCGTAAATCACCTGACGCCTAGTGCGCGCGTTGTGTAGAGTTCATGTTCTGTTACAAATTGTAGCCACAAATAAATACATGTATATATGCCCATGATATTTTCATTTTCTTTGTTCTGAACCATAAAAAGCGCGCGAAAATTGGCGTGGGTGTATTTATTTTTTACACAAATCTTCGTAGCACAG
>VMBQ01006700.1:0-36318 GCA_007657795.1 Dreissena rostriformis | reverse complement strand
GCTAAAAACTCAAAGCAAGAAAATCATATTATTGTTTCACATATGTCATGTTAGCAAAAACTATATTCAATATCTTCATGGTAAAACCAGGTATTTCCAAAATTCTGATTTGTAAATATATATGACAAATTTTCTTCCAAAGATGAAAAGCAATCACTCTTCACTATCTCCTGACCTTGACAGTTCAATGTTGCCCCCTCCACTGGGTGTAGTGCCGGTAGGCCCGGGCCCAGGATGTGGTTACCATGGTGACTGTGGCCCGACCCCTCACTGCCCCCGCTCATCCCTCCCTCTTGCACTGACCTTCCCGTCTGCTGGCGCTTCATATACTACAACAGGATGTTTTACATGTGATCTCATACAGGGGTATCAAGTCAACCAAAGAATGACAAATATATTTGGTCCCTACTAGGATGAACCAAAGAATGACAAATATATTTGGTCCCTACTAGGATCAACCAAAGAATGACAAATTTATTTGGTCCCTACTAGAAAAGGTTAAAAAGAAAAACTGCAAGATTTTAGGGAAATTTTGCATGGAGATGACAAATATATATTTGGTCCCTAATAAAGAAGGTCAAAAAGAACAAATGCACGATTTAGAATATTTTTCTTGAAAATGAAGACTCTTTGTTGTGTCCACCTTCTATTTAAAGTAAATACAAGACGTTTTTGTGAAACAATATGCCCCCTTTTGAGCGATTTTGACCCATATATTTGACCTTTGACCTTGAAGGATGACCTTGACCTTTGACTACTCGAAATGTGCAGCTCCGTGAGATACACATGCATGCCAAATATCAAGTTGCTATCTTCAATATCGCAAAAGTTATAGCCAATGTTAAAGTTTGACGCAAACAAACCAACAAACAAACCAACAGACAGGGCAAAAACAATATGTCCCCCAGTATAGACAAACCAACAAACAAACCAACAGACAGGGCAAAAACAATATGTACCCCAGTATAGACTGGGGGACATAAAAAGACCTTGACAATAAACACGTCTATGTTACCTGTTTCTGTGCCCAGGTCTGTATGTTCGGCCAGTTAAGGATGGACTGGTCAAACAGGGAGTACGTCATGACGGGGAGCACCTGCTCTGAGGAAGCCTCGCTCTCCGCCTCGTTGGGTTTCCCGCTCGGGTAGTCTGGTTCCCAGTCGGTCACCGCGTCCTTTGCGGGAACGTTGGAGGCATGCTTGGGCTGTTAGGAAATGTACACTGATGAAAATATTGGTTGTTATAAATATTAATATCGGCACTAGTAAATATAAACCCATCTTGCACAGGTAACGGTGAATGTTTTAGCAGATGATAATCGGTTGCAAGAAATACATAAACGCT
The DNA here is from genome assembly GCA_007657795.1 of Dreissena rostriformis. Lineage (NCBI taxonomy): Eukaryota > Metazoa > Mollusca > Bivalvia > Myida > Dreissenidae > Dreissena > Dreissena rostriformis. The sequence continues at coordinate 34,974 of VMBQ01006700.1, read as the reverse complement.
TTTCAGTTTAGTTTGACCTTATCTTCTTTTCATGAACACAAACATAATCCAAAAACTTTCTCCATAAAACAAGATTCTGTTTCTTTTTTATGTAGATGATGAGAGGAACATAACTCTGGACTTTAAATTAACACACACACTGTAAGTTCAATATACTGCGCTCCATTCTAACATTTTTGGCCCATCAATATTCAACACTTTGAAAGCGGAAGCCTTATTCATTATTAATTGTTAAGCCAAAAGGCAGAATATAGTATAACATAAAACCAATGTCAATAGATTCTATACATTCCTGTTTCAAACTTCCTATTGTAAAGAAATGTTCTACTAGCTGAAAACTGTTTCACAGTGCCTTAATTAAATGTTTTACCTTGCTGCGTCTAAAGAGGAACTCTAGCATGCGACCGAAGGGGATGACCACGGCGCAGCAGATGGCGCCCACTGTCACACTCTGCCAGGACACGTCCAGTAGCCCGAACTCTCCATGATACTGAAACACAACACACCCTATATTAGCCGTTCTCTGGGAAAACAGGGTTTAATGCATGTGCTTAAGTGTCGTCCCAGATTAGCCTGTGCAGTCTGCACAGGATTATCAGGGATTACACTTCCTGCTTTAATGGTAATTTTTGTTAAAAGGAAGTCTCTTCATAGCAAAAATCCACTTTAGGCGGAAAGTGTCATCCTGATTAGCTTGTGCTGACTGCACAGGCTAATCTGTAATGACACTTTAAGCACATTGGTTATGTCCCGTTTTCATGTTGAGCTGACCTAGGAAAATGTGTGTTTTACTAATAATATTGATTTGAAAATTGGTTTCACAGTAAAAAATTTGCAAACTCTTAAAGCTATTTATGTATAAATATAAGAAAACTTCATGATTTCACCCGTAAATTGTTAATAGTTTAGTTTAACTCTATTTAGTTTAGCTCTATTGCATAGAAAGTCTTAGGCTTATTTGAAACGCTCTTGAGTCCGTTTCTTAGGACTAGAACCAGTTCTTGGTGTCAATGTTGGAGATCGAACCCTTAACCTCCCTGTTGCTAGGCGGACACCATATCTTCTACGCCACGACGACCTTTACGTAAAATCTAAATCATATATTGCTCACCTCAGTGACTGTGGCCCTGTACCACATGGCATTCAGGCACATGTAGGCAAGCAGCATGGTGAGACACACGGTGAGACGCTCACACCGCATGAACCCACTGTAGGGTGGGCACGTAACCAAGGACAACCAGATGTGGAAGTCTGCCATGTACTCCACCACCTTTGTCATATACGCCTAAAAATGCATGTAAAATTGATTTGAAATCATTTTAAACTGTGTTTCAGCTGTAGTAAATAAAGCATATGTCAGGCGATAATTGACGCACTTGGTATGACTTTCAAACTATTTTTTCTTATTACAGATAATGCAGTTAAAAACAGTTTTTAATTAAGAGATTCTTTCATTTCCTGTGACAGCCCTTAACTATCCATAACTTCAATTGTATGTATTTTAAAACATTTAATTAAATAGCTAGTTATGGCAATAACTGACACTGTTTTAAAAACCTTTTATGAAAATAATATAAATAAGTCAATAAAAAAGTTTATGCATTAAAGTTACAGCAATACAATCTGATCACAGTGTTTTTTTAGAGTTCTGTATTTTTATTTGTATCTAGCAACAAAAATATGGATAACAACTATAAATAGAACTTAGATATTAAGGAAACATTTAAAACAACTTAAAATTTACAAAGACAAAATAAGCTTTAAATATAATTTATAGCATCCATAAAAGCTACTTCAAAGCAAGAAAAATCTACAGGAGCTGCAGGAATACCACACAGAAGTTGGATTAAAATTATGAAAGACGATCACAAACCCATTTCTCACATGATCAAATGCAATAAACATTTAATGACAACTGCATCAGAATGAACATTACTTGATGCACAACATTTGTTGTTGGCTCTCATGCAGATGTGTCATTATAACCTGTATTACTATCCCGGTCAGGTTAACCCCCCGTCACACCGGACTGGCGTCCTTACGACGACCTAAGACTGTGTTTCTGGAAATTTCTGATTGTCATAGTAAGGACGCCAATGACTTTCTGTAAAAATGCTGTTTTTTGCCTTCCCGTCACACCAGCGTCCTAGTTTCTGGCGTTCTGCGCGTCCTTAATATGTCATTCAAGACCTTAACACGTTTGTATTGCGTCCTTACGGCGCCCTAAAGACGCACTGGGGTTGCAGTAGGAACGCCATAGTCGTAGTAGGGTCGCAATAGACACGGTAAGGACACAATGAATTCGCAGTACGGACGCCATAGTCGTTCTGAGGACGCAATAGACGTACAAAAGACGTACTTAAGTAGCAATAAGGTCGCCGTATAGTCGCCTTGCAGTCAATGATCATTTTCTGTGGGCTTGAGCATCGACCACACGACGTCCATGGCGTCCTTACAGGGACCCTACCACCTCCCTTCTACGACTATTGCCTCTCTACAGCATCCCTACAACGTCCTTACAGAATACCGTAAAAACGCCGGACTTCGGGGACCACTTTGAACATGTTCAAAGTGTTCGCCGTGGGCTGGCGTCCTGAGCAATTTTTGGCGTCCTCACTGCGTCCCTCCGGCGTCTATAACGTCCTCACTGGGACCTGGGTCGCCGTAAGGACGCAGTAACGAAGCCTGTCTGGTGTGACGGGGGTATTAGCTCTGTATTTACAGCCGAGGCTATCACTCTGTATTTGAGGACTTCCAATACAAGCCCACCCACGTTACCTGTGTGGGGCTTGGATATGAAATAATTGCTACAGTCATTCTCCCCCAAGCACTGACTAAAGTAGGGAGTTCTTTTAAATGGCATATGTACATGTATATGCACTAAAAAACAAACACACAAAGTACTCATTGAAGCCAGCTACAAAGTAAGCTTGATTTGGAAAAGATTAAGTAGGTTTCCTAATCAAAGTTATGTGAATTAATTACGTTTTAGCACAGAAATCAAACAAACCAAGCCCTCACCTTATTGAAGTCTAGAGTTCCATCGAGTGCCGTGAATTCACAGCAAACAAACAAACCAAGCCCTCACCTTATTGAAGTCTAGAGTTCCATCAAGTGCCATGAATTCCCTCTCCACCTTGCCATCCTGTTCCTCCACCGCCAGCCACTTCTCACACAGGAACAGGTACTGGTTGCCTAGGGAACACAACAGTATACACTTAGAGCTTAAGGAACAGGTACTAATAACCTAGGAAACACAATGGTACACACTTAGAGCTTAAGGAATAGGTACTGGTTGCCTTAGAAACACAACAGTCCACACTAAGAGCTTAAAGAACAGGTACTGGTTGCCTAAGAAACACAACAGTAAACACTAAGAGCTTAAGGAACAGTCACTGGTTACCTAGGAAACATAACAGTTCACACTTAGAGCTTAAGGAACAGGTACTAGTTGCGTAGGAAAAAAACAGTCAACACTTAGAGCTTAAGGAACAGGTACTGATTGCCTAGGAAACATAACAGTACACACTTAGAGCTTAAGTAACAGGTACTGGTTGCCTAGGAAACACAATAGTACACACTTTGAGCTTAAGGAACAGGTACTGGTTGCCTAGGAAACACAACAGTCCGCACTTAGACCTTAAGGAACAGGTACCGGTTGCCTAGGAAACACAACAGTCCACACTTAGAGCTTAAGGAACAGGTACTGATTACATAGGAAACACAACAGTCCACACTTAGAGCTTAAGGAACAGGTACTGATTACCTAGGAAACACAACAGTCCACACTTAGAGCTTAAGAAACAGGTACTGGTTGCCAAATAAACACAACAGCACACACTTATTACTTTAGGAATAGGTACTGGTTGCCTAAAAAACACAATAGTACACACTTTGAGCTTAAGGAACAGGTTCTGATTACCTAGAAAACACAACAGTCCACACTTAGAGCTTAGGGAAAGGGAACAGGTACTGGGTACCTTAGAAAGACAATAGTCCACACTAAGAGCTTTAGGCACAGGTACTTGTTGCCTTAGAAACACAACAGTCCACACTAAGAGCTTAATGAACAGGTACTGGTTGCCTAGGAAACATAACAGTCCATACTTAGAGCTTAAGAAACAGGTACTGGATATCTTAGAAACACAATAGAACTCACTTATAGCTAAAGGATTGGGTACTGGTTGCCTAGGAAACACAAAAGTCCACACTTAGAGCTTAAGGAACAGGTAATGGTAACCACGGAAAACAAACAGTAAACAGAGAGAGCTTAAGGAACAGGAGCTGTTAACATAGGAAACTGAACAGTAAACTTAGAGCTTAAGGAACAGGTACTGGTAATCTACGGGGAAAAAAAACAGTACACGGAGAGCTTAAGGAACAGTCACTCGTTACCAATAAAACACAATGTAACACCCTTAGATCTCAAGGAATAGGAACTGGTTATCTTGGAAATACAACAGTTAACATTTAGAGCTTAATGAACAGGAACTAGTTACACACCATATAACATTTAATGAACAGGAACTGGTTACCTTGGAAATATAAGAGTTAGCATTTAGAGCTTTATAAACAGAAATTGGTAAGCTTGGAAATACAACAGTGAACATTTAGAGCTTAATGAACAGGAACTGTTTACCTTGGAAATACAACAGTTAACATTCAGAGCTTAATGAACAGGAACTGTTTACCTTGGAAATACAACAGTTAACATTTAGAGCTTAAGGAATAGGATAAGTTTACCTTGGAAATACAACAGTTAACATTTAGAGCTTAAGGAATAGGATAAGTTTACCTTGGAAACAACCAATAAAACAAAATGGTACACACTAAGAGCTTAAGTAACAGGTACTGATTACATTAGAAACACAATGGTAAACACTTAGAGCTTAAGGAACAGATACTGGTAACCTTGGAAATACAACAGTTAACATTTAGAGCTTAAGAAACAGATAATGGTAACCTTGGAAATACAACTGTTCACACTTTGAGTTTAAGGAACAAGTACTATTTACCTTAGAAACACAATGGTTCACATTTACAGCTTAAGCAACAGACTGGTAACCAAGGAAACACAATGGTTACCACATAGAACTTAAGGAACAGGTGCTGGTAACCTTGGAAACACAACAGTTTATATTGAGAGCTTAAGGAACAAGTATAAGTTTACATCGGAAACAACCAATAAAACAATGGTACACACTTAGAGCTTAAGAAACAGGAACTGGTTACCTAGGAAACAACATTACCCACTTAGAGCTTAAGGAACAGGTACATGTTACCAAGGAAAAACAACTGTTCACACTAAGAGCTTAAGGAACAGGTACTGGTTGCCTAAGAAACATAACATTACACACTTAGAGACAAGATTTATACCCCAGTATTCAAGTCTCGGACAATGTTAACATACCAGTATCCAAGTCTCACACAAGGTTAACATACCAGTATTCAAGTCTTACACAAGGTTTACATACAGGTATTCAAGTCTCAAACAAGTTTTACATACCGGTATTCAAGTCTCAGACATGACTCACACAAGGTTTACATACCAGTATTACAGTCATGACTCACACAATAAGGTTTACATACTGGTATTCAAGTCTCACACAAGGTTTACATACCGGTATTCTAGTATCACACAAGGTTAAAATACCAGTATTCAAGTCTCACACAAGGCTTACATACCGGTATTCAAGTCTCAGACAAGGTTAACATACCAGTATTCAAGTCTCACACCAGGTTTACATACCGGTATTCAAGTCTCACACAAGGTTTACATACCGGTATTCAAATCTTAGACATGACTCACACAAGATTTACATACCGGTATTCAAGTCTCAGACATGACTCACACAAGGTTTACATACCGGTATTACAGTCATGACTCACACAATTAGGTTTACATACCGGTATTCAAGTCTCACACAAGGTTTACATACCGGTATTCAAGTCTCGGACATGACTCAGACAAGGTTAACATACCGATATTCAAGTCTCACACAAGGTTTACATACCTGTATTCAAGTCTCTGACAATAACTCTGGAGAGGTACCAGCTGGGGGAAGGACCGAAGTTGTTATGCCAGATCTGCACCTTCCATATCTTGCCAATACTGTCTGGTATCCTGTGAACAGCATTACACAAACAATATCATACTGCATCGTTTGGAGTAAAAATTGCTTATGTATAACTGCAAATAGGCATGAAGGGCAAAATGTAGCTGATTATTATATTCGTTCAGATAGATAAGGACATAATTGATACTTAAAAAGTTAGTCTTTTGTTGATGCAACTAACACAATTCTGCATATAAATAAATTCATGGTAACTACACTTCTGTTGATAGCATATTTTTCCACTATACACAAATCCGCATTAAGGCACATTACTTACAGGAGTATGAACACTAATCCTCATTAAAGCACATTACTTACATGAGTATGAACACTAATCCTCATTAAGGCACATAACTTACATGAGTATGAACACTAATCCTCATTAAGGCACATAACTTACAGGAGTATGAACACTAATCCTCATTAAGGCACATAACTTACATGAGTATGAACATTAATCCTCATTAAGGCACATAACTTACAGGAGTATGAACACTAATCCTCATTAAGGCACATAACTTACAGGAGTATGAACACTAATCCTCATTAAGGCACATAACTTACATGAGTATGAACACTAATCCTCATTAAGGCACATAACTTACAGGAGTATGAACACTAATCCTCATTAAGGCACATAACTTACAGGAGTATGAACACTAATCCTCATTAAGGCACATAACTAACATGAGTATGAACACTAATCCTCATTAAGGCACATAACTTACAGGAGTATGAACACTAATCCTCATTAAGGCACATAACTTACAGGAGTATGAACACTAATCCTCATTAAGGCACATAACTTACAGGAGTATGAACACTAATCCTCATTAAGGCACATAACTTACAGGAGTATGAACACTAATCCTCATTAAGGCACATAACTTACAGGAGTATGAACACTAATCCTCATTAAGGCACATAACTTACAGGAGTATGAACACTAATCCTCATTAAGGCACATAACTTACAGGAGTATGAACACTAATCCTCATTAAGGCACATAACTTACAGGAGTATGAACACTAATCCTCATTAAGGCACATAACTTACAGGAGTATGAACACTAATCCTCATTAAGGCACATAACTTACAGGAGTATGAACACTAATCCTCATTAAGGCACATAACTTACATGAGTATGAACACTAATCCTCATTAAGGCACATAACTTACAGGAGTATGAACACTAATCCTCATTAAGGCACATAACTTACATGAGTATGAACACTAATCCTCATTAAGGCACATAACTTACAGGAGTATGAACACTAATCCTCATTAAGGCACATAACTTACATGAGTATGAACACTAATCCTCATTAAGGCACATAACTTACAGGAGTATGAACACTAATCCTCATTAAGGCACATAACTTACATGAGTATGAACACTAATCCTCATTAAGGCACATAACTTACAGGAGTATGAACACTAATCCTCATTAAGGCACATAACTTACATGAGTATGAACACTAATCCTCATTAAGGCACATAACTTACAGGAGTATGAACACTAATCCTCATTAAGGCACATAACTTACAGGAGTATGAACACTAATCCTCATTAAGGCACATAACTTACATGAGTATGAACACTAATCCTCATTAAAGCACATAACTTACATGAGTATGAACACTAATCCTCATTAAGGCACATAACTTACATGAGTATGAACCCTAATCCTCATTAAGGCACATAACTTACAGGAGTATGAACACTAATCCTCATTAAGGCACATAACTAACATGAGTATGAAAATTAACCCTCATTTAGGCACATAACTTACAGGAGTATGAACACTTACCCTCATTAAAGCACATTACTTACATGAGTATGAACCCTAACCCTCATTAAGGCACATAACTTACAGGAGTATGAACACTAATCCTCATTAAGGCACATAACTTACATGAGTATGAACCCTAATCCTCATTAAGGCACATAACTTACATGAGTATGAACACTAACCCTCATTAAGGCACATAACTTACATGAGTATGAACACTAACCCTCATTAAGGCTCATACCTTACATGAGTATGAACACTAATCCACATTACAGCACATTACTTACGTGAGTATGAACTTGTCTCGTGAGTTTCTCTCGAACATGGGCCGATAATCCTCGCTTATTAGCTCCCTGGTTTCGGACATGCCTTCCTCTCCATGCAGAATTAGACTGATCTGGAATTAACCCGTAGCAAAATAATTGATTTCTCCGCCACTTAAGTTATCTTAAATATAATACTGATTCTCTTACCTTTATTTGTAGGACAAAAAGGGCACAAACAGGTATCTAATTGGCAGATCAGTCACTTTTATTGACAGCTGGCGAGTGGTTACTTATAACCTTCATGTACCAGTAACAAATCTTAAAATTGAAAGTTTGGTAACTTCTACATGGTTTTTGTAGAAGAAATACAAAATTATGCTTTGGGATTAATTTTTATTCACAAACAACGTTTTTTGAGTTCTGATGCATACTGCTACTTTAAATTCAATACGATCTTAATTTCCAGGCACAGACAAGCATTTCTGCATGGGGAAAGAAAGGGTAAGGACATTCTCAAGCTTTGTTAAAAGCATCAAAATGTACAGAAGGTAAAAATCATATAAAATCCTATATTTAAAAACCTTTGACGTGGTGCCTGCATGTGTCCAGCAGCCGGTTTCCATGGTGATTTCGTACTTCTGTTGGTCCATGGGAGTGTTGTCAAGGAGATACACGATGCCCCCCTTCTGGTTGTCATGGTTATCTGCCTGACGACAGTAGTTAAGGAGGATGCAGTAGAGGACGATAACCACGCACAAGAAGCTGATAGTCACCGGGTTCTCGTTGGGACTGAAGAAGAACATTTTATATTCAACATGACGCCACACTTTATGTATTTTAGCTTGTGTTGTATGTATATATACTTGTTCCTTTTCCTGAGTTCCTAATCCAATAAGATTGATTAACAGGTATTAAATGAAAAATGTTATAGAAATCAAAGATTTGGATGGGATGTTTACCGAACATTGCAAGATATTAATTCCTGGCTTTAACATTTCTATTCCAAAATTGTCATCAGAAGATTAGTGCAAACTGTTCAAACAATCTCTTTCAATGTTTGTTTACAGCATTAACAGAACAACTGTGGATGTCTTAAACTCATAAGTTTTCATGCACAAAATAGTGTCATACAAAAATAATCACTTAAATTTTCATACATTAACAACTAAAGCTTTGTCACAGACGTGACGTATACCCCCACATGCTGCATTGACACAGAATATTTTGCATGCTGTCTCACAAAACAAGAGAAGCTTATTTGTGGCGAGTTTTAAGAATTATTATGCAATTATCATTTATGGCCATTTTGACCTTTGAACTCTTGAATTCTTTCGCATGACACGCCATCCAATGACTGTGAACAAAATTAATGTACAGAGTAATTTTAAAATCTCACAATGAATGACATAGTTATGTCCTGGACAAGCTCATTTATGGCTATTTTTGACCTTTGAACTGAAAGTGTGACCTTGACCTTGGAGATAACGACGTAATTCTTTCGCATGACACACTGTTCAATGATTGTGAACAAATGTACCAAGTAATTTTAAAATCTCACAATGAATGACATAGTTATGGCCCGGACAAGCTCATTTATGGCCATATTTGACCTTTGAACTCAAAGTGTGACCTTGACCTTGGAGATATCGACGTAATTCTTTCGAGCGACACACCGTTTAATGATGGTGAATAAATGTGCCAAATCATTTTAAAATCTCACAATGAACGACATAGTTATGGCCCGGACAAGCTCATTAATGGCCATTTTTTACCTTTGAACTCAAAGTGTGACCTTGGAGATATCGACGTAATTCTTTTGCGCAACACACACTGTCCAATGATGGTGAACAAATGTGCCAAATGATTTTAAAATCTCACAATGAACGACATAGTTATGGCCCGGACAAGCATTTGACCTTCGAACTCAAAGTGTTACCTTGACCTTGGAGATATCGAGTTGCTAAAACTGCCTCCACCCCCTTATCTTTTATTTGACTGAAAGATATATTAAATAAAAAATCAGGGGGAGGGAGAGAATCGGACTAGGGGGGGATGAATTGGCCTAGGCCATTTTTTCCCTGTGCAGAAAAACGGCATGGACTGCTATACCGGCATGACCCATATTCAAACTTGACCTAGACATTATCCAGATACAACTATATATCCTGACCAAGTTTGGTGAAGATCTGATAATTTTCGGGACAGACTGACAGACAGACCGACCGACCGACAAAGTGACTCCTATAAAGCCCAATATTACCAATTGGTAATGGGGGTATAATAATACCTAAAGAATCCCTCTATGTCGGTGAATGACAATTTATTGGGTATTAGTTCAACTGTTCCACCATACGCAGTAAGGTGATTACAGCTGCATCTGGTCACTGCAATTGTGGACGTGGGAGTGATAGAACAGCCGTCCGGTAGCCACGCCTCCTTGGCAATGTGCCAATACAAGCACTGGCCCCACCACAACTGCAACGTGTAGTTGTAGTGGGTGACCTCCCCTGGCCGGATTCTTCCTGCATTGAATGCAGAGTCAGCGATACCGATGTAATACATGCCGGTCTCTGTAAAAGCAGAGTTAGAAAAAGGTGATAGTGAAATATTACCAGCAGGGATAAGGTGATAGTGAAATATTATCAGCAGGGATAAGGTGATAGTGAAATATTATCAGCAGGGATAAGGTGATACTAAACAAGAGGCCCATGAGGGCCTGAATCGCTCTACTGTCTGGAATGTCAATGGAATGGAAAGTCAACATGCAAGGGAATACTGAAAACACAAATCCTTTCATCCTTGCCAAATGAATAATCAGATGGCTTATATTTTATTTAATTTTAAATTAATAATTGCAACCAATTAAACAACCTACTTAAACGCCTCGGACCAATACAAATTCAAGGGGAGATAATTCTGGACTTTTTACTCTGATGTTACCCATTTTCAATAGGGTGCGAGTCCTCATTAATATAAAGACACTGAACAAGTTTGAAAAGAATCAGATGAAAACTGTGGAGTTTATCGCGTAAACAAGAAAAAGTCTAACGCACGGACGGACGCACGCACGGACGGCAGACGGACGGTCTGATGTAACCCATTTTCAATAGGGTTCGAGTCCTCATGAATATAAAGACACTGAACAAGTTTGAAAAGAATTGGATGAAAACTGTGGATTTTATCGCGTAAACAAGAAAAAGTCTAACGGACGCACACACACACACACGGACGGACGGACGGACGACGGAAACCACACTATGACATAAGCTCTTCCGGCCTTCGGCCAGTAGAGCTAAAAATTATCAGCAGGGATAAGGTGATAGTGAAATATTATCAGCAGGGATAAGGTAATAGTGAAATATTATCAGCAGGGAAAAGGTGTTAGTGAAATATTATCAGCAGGGATAAGGTGATAGTGAAATATTATCAGCAGGGATAAGGTGATACTAAAATATTATCAGCAGGGATAAGGTGATAGTGAAATATTATCAGCAGGGATAAGGTGATAGTGAAATATTATCAGCAGGGATAAGGTGATAGTGAAATATTATCAGCAGGGATAAGGTGATAGTGAAATATTATCAGCAGGGATAAGGTGATAGTGAAATATTATCAGCAGGGATAAGGTGATACTAAAATATTATCAGCAGGGAAAAGGTGATAGTGAAATATTATCAGCAGGGATAAGGTGATAGTGAAATATTATCAGCAGGGATAAGGTGATAGTGAAATATTATCAGCAGGGATAAGGTGATAGTGAAATATTATCAGCAGGGATAAGGTGATAGTGAAATATTATCAGCAGGGATAAGGTGATAGTGAAATATTATCAGCAGGGATAAGGTGATAGTGAAATATTATCAGCAGGGATAAGGTGATAGTGAAATATTATCAGCAGGGATAAGGTGATAGTGAAATATTATCAGCAGGGATAAGGTGATAGTGAAATATTATCAGCAGGGATAAGGTGATAGTGAAATATTATCAGCAGGGATAAGGTGATAGTGAAATATTATCAGCAGGGATAAGGTGATAGTGAAATATTATCAGCAGGGATAAGGTGATTATTAAATATTATCAGCAGGGATAAGGTAATAACGAAATATTATCAGCAGGGATAAGGTGATTATGAACTATTATTATCAGCAGGAAAAAGGTGATACTTAACTATTACCAGAAGGGATAATGTGATTCTGAAATATTATCAGCAGGGATAAGGTGATACTTAAATATTATCAGCAGGGATAATGTGATACTGAAATAGTATCCGCAGGGATAAGGTGATAATAAAATATTATCAGCAGGGATAAGGTGATACTGAAATATTATCAGCAGGGATAAGGTGATAATGAAATATTATCAGCAGGGATAAGGTGATACTGAAATATTATCAGCAGGGATAAGGTGATACTGAAATATTATCAGCAGGGATAAGGTGATACTGAAATATTATCAGCAGGGATAAGGTGATACTGAAATATTATCAGCAGGGATAAGGTGATACTGAAATATTATCAGCAGGGATAAGGTGATACTGAAATATTATCAGCAGGGATAAGGTGATACTGAAATATTATCAGCAGGGATAAGGTGATACTGAAATATTATCAGCAGGGATAAGGTGATACTGAAATATTATCAGCAGGGATAAGGTGATACTGAAATATTATCAGCAGGGAAAAAGGTGATAATGAAATATTATCAGCAGGGATAAGGTGATACTAAAATATTATCAGCAGGGATAAGGTGATACTGAAATATTATCAGCAGGGATAAGGTGATTCTGAAATATTATCAGCAGGGAAAAAGGTGATAATGAAATATTATCAGCAGGGATAAGGTGATACTGAAATATTATCAGCAGGGATAAGGTGATACTGAAATATTATCAGCAGGGAAAAAGGTGATAATGAAATATTATCAGCAGGGATAAGGTGATACTGAAATATTATCAGCAGGGATAAGGTGATACTGAAATATTATCAGCAGGGAAAAAGGTGATAATGAAATATTATCAGCAGGGATAAGGTGATAATGAAATATTATCAGCAGGGATAAGGTGATACTGAAATATTATCAGCAGGGAAAAAGGTGATAATGAAATATTATCAGCAGGGAAAAAGGTGATTATGAAATATTATCAGCAGGGAAAAAGGTGATTATGAAATATTATCAGCAGGAAAAAAGGTGATAATAAAATATTATCAGCAGGGAAAAAGGTGATTATGAAATATTATCAGCAGGGATAAGGTGATTATGAAATATTATCAGCAGGGTAAAAGGTGATACTTAAATATTATCAGCAGGGATAAAGTGATTCTGAAATATTATCAGAAGTGATAAGGTTATACTGAAATATTATCAGTAGGGATAATGTGATAATGAAATATTTTCAGCAGGGATAAGGTGATACTGAAATATTATCAGCAGGAAAAAGGTGATTATGAAATATTATCAGCAGGGATAAGGTGATAGTGAAATATTATCAGCAGGGATAAGGTGATACTAAAATATTTCCAGCAGGGATAAGGTGATAAACTGCTGAAACAAGGCCCATGTTTGAACTTGGCCTTAAGATCATCTAGATAAAACTTCTGACCAAGTTTGGTGAAGATCGGATGAAAACTACTTGAATTAGAGAGCAGACACCATGCTGAATGTTAAAAAACCCACTAAGTGACCCTGTGACTTAGTTTTTGACCCGGCATGAGCCATATTCGAACTTGACCTAGACATCATCTAGATACAACTATGACCAAGTTTGGTGAAGATTGGATGAAAACTACTTGAATAAGAGAGTGGACAATGTTTAAAACACACTAAGTGAACCGTGACCTAGTTTTTGACCCAGCTTGACTCATATTCGAACTTGACCTAGACATCATCTAGATACAACTTCTGACTAAGTTTGGTGAAGATCGGATGCAAACTACTTGAATTAGAGAGCGGACACCATGCTGAATGTTAAAAAATGCACTAAGTGACCTCATGACCTAGTTTTTGACCCGGGGGCATGACCCATATTCCAACTTGGCCTAGACATCATCTAGATACAACTTCTGACCACGTTTAGTGAAGATTTGATGAAAACTACTTGAATTAGAGAGCGGACAACATGCTGAATGTTTAAAACGCACTAAGTGAACCCGTGACCTAGTTTTTGACCCGGCATGACCCATATTCAAACTTGACCTAAACATCATCTAGATACAACTTTTGACCAAGTTTGGTGAAGATCGGATGAAAACAACTTGAGTCAGAGAGCGGACAACCAATACGGACCGACCGACAGACAGACTGACAGACAGACAAGCTCACTCCTATATACCCCTCTAAACTTTGTTTGTGGGGGTATAATAAGGTGATAATGGACTGGGATTAGAATAGAAAAAAATATTCTTTGAAATAACTCACATTTTTTAGTAGTTTATGATTACTATGTAGTGTAATAAATTTTATCTCAGCTGCTTTAACACCCATCTTTTATATTTTTAACAAACAGTGTCTTCTTTTAATGATAATATCAGACAAATTTGCATACCATTGAATGTTCCTGCAGGCAGGAAAAGGTCAAGGACAGTTTGATCAATGTCAAGGTCATATTTGAACTTGTGACTGCTAGGTAATGGAGGCTGCAAGTAACTGAAAATACAAAGCAAACACAAGCCAAATTAGACTTTTTCAAAAATGGTCTTATCCTAAAGGAGGAAATTCATTAATAATATGGCATTGTGAATACTTTTATGTAAGTTTCTTTCCCTTTTTCATCACTTCTCACAATAAAATAAATCATTCCTGGTATCCATATTGAAGATTTATTTATATAGCATAGCTTTCTTTACAGAGTGTCGACTTTATAAACAATCAGCTGGTATAGGGAAGACAGACACACTTGAAACTTTGCTCACCTAGTATTTCACAGGTCTGAGGCAAAGATTCAAGTGTACCTGTGTGTCCCAAAGTCTCTCTGGTGTATCCCAAAGTCTCTCTGGTGTATCCCAAAGTTTTTCTGGTGTATCCCAAAGTCTTTCTGGTGTATCCCAAACTCTATCTGGTGTATCCCAAAGTCTTTCTGGTGTATCCCAAAGTCTTTCTGGTGTATCCCAAAGTCTCTCTGGCATATCCCAAAGTCTCTCTGG
Organism: Dreissena rostriformis; assembly: GCA_007657795.1. Classification (NCBI taxonomy): domain Eukaryota; kingdom Metazoa; phylum Mollusca; class Bivalvia; order Myida; family Dreissenidae; genus Dreissena; species Dreissena rostriformis. Next base: position 19,659 of record VMBQ01006700.1, on the reverse strand, counting down.
TGTATCCCAAAGTCTTTCTGGTGTATCCCAAAGTCTTTCTGACAATGACAGGCCATCTCAGGATGATTGTTAGTAATCAAACCTCTTAATCACTGCCATGGACAACAAATTGGTTCCAGTGATAAGAACTTTGATTTCATGCATCCTTCAAGGCAACAATTGTATCCCTCACAGCTTCATGACTCCACAGTTATCCGCTCTTCATGTGTCCAAATTCGCAAAGTTATCTGCTCCTCATGTGACTAAATTTGCAAAGTTATCTGCTCCTCATATGACTAAATTTGCAAAGTTATCCACTTCTCACGTGTCCAAATTTGCAAAATTATCTGCTCCTCATGTGTCCAAACTTGCAAAGTTAGCCACGTCTCACGTGTCGAGATTTGCAAAGTTATCTGCTCCTCATGTGTCCGATTTGCAAAGTTATCCACTTCTCACATGTCCAAATTTGCAAAGTTATCTGCTCCTCACGTGTCCAAATTTGCAAAGTTATCTGCTCCTCATGTGACTTAATTTGCTAATTTATCTGCTCCTCATGTGTTAAAAATTACCATTGATTAATCAACACTTATCATTTATGGCTGCCATTCATGTACCCAGTGTTATTATCAATAACTCCAATAGTAGACCATATAATTCCAATATTATAATTCATGGCTACAGTTTTTACATCATGTCTTCATTGTTATCCCCTATGGGTCCACCATCAGCCTTCATGTCCACATTGCTACCTTTCAGAGCAAATACATGAACAGAGTTTTCATGAATTTCTTCAATTTAATAATTAATGACCCCACTGTTATATCTTCGTAGAATTCAAATACTTTCTCCCAAACATTCCCATCAAAGCCTACTCGACAATTGAGTTATGTTTTGAAAGATAATTGTCATTTTGTTTCTGTGCAATTTAATATTCTAAACAGCTTTATAATAGCTTCGATAAAACCATGGACAGCTTTGGTAGAAGTGTGTTTTAGAGCTTGATTTTACACCAATGCTTTCATCGAGATCAGCAACTTCAATTGGAATGCAGTCAGTCCATAAATCAAACCTTATCATCCCTTCTAACTATTCTGTTTCTTCCTCATGGTGCCAAACACTTCACTATTCACATCATGATAAACATTTTTATTCCCTCAAGATTTCCCATCAATTATGCTGCCCGTCTTTCAGTGCTGGTGGTAACGACCTCCTATCTATTGTTTGAATATATGAGTCGCATTCTGAGAAAACTGGGCATAATGCATGTGCATAAAGTGGCGACCCAGATCAACCTGTACTTTTAAATATTAATAAATTCTGCAAAACACAAAAGATCTTATCTCTCGAGTTGTATATTCATTTGAACAGTAATAGATTAAAAGGTAGCACTTGCAAGTGTAAGAGCTAACAAAATTGATGAATTGCTTTAAAAATAAATCTATCTTAAACTGGCTTAATAGCAGGTGCATCCTATTTATAGAGGAAGCAATCAGATTAAAAAAGTTAAAACATTATATATTTAAGCTTCGATATTATTTGAGTTATAAAATTTACTGAAAACTAAACATGTTTATCTTAAAAAAGAATAGTAGAGTTGAGAACTATAACTTAAAAATATGTTTTGGCATATTCATCACCCAGATTTTTTTTAATTTAGAAATTGTTTTACACTAATTCCATTTTTCAAAATAGCTAAAGCAACATAACCTCATCTTACCAATCCTCTTTTGTTAAAAGTTAAGATTTTTGTAATTTTTTTTTCCTTCCTCATTCAATTACATTTCCTCGTAACACTTTCTGTCCATTCAATGGAAGGATGATTTCCTTGTCGCATTTCACATACATTTAAATCCGTGTATCATATATCCATATTTCTTTTTTTTTTATTATATTATTATTTTTTTTACAGAAGATAACTGATTGAACATTACTTTTTTCTTAATTTCTATGAATTACATATTCAAATTATTGGTGTATGATGGAAATACAAGAATGTAAATGATACATTTACCAAGCTTAAATCTAGAAGTATATCATAAAATAATATTTATGTGCAAAACAAAAAAAGTTTATTATAGCAATTTATGTCCATCGAAAACATTATTTACGTTAGGTTACACACTCAAGAAGACATTTAAATAATTAATTCAATTTTCTTCATGACAATTTTAAAGCCAAGGGAAGCAACTCACCTGATGAGCAAGGATATCTGGAATGGTCTCCCCTGTTGCTGTGGTTTCAGCTGGAAGACCAGGTGAAGGGCATGTTGCAGGTGGGACAAAGTGATGTTGAACTGATGGATGTTCATCTCCCATTTTTTCAGAACAATTTCTTGGAAGTCGATCACCTAAAATACAAAGTATTTTTTTTCAAGTCGCAAGGGAGTGTGTTTACGTAGGCTGGGAAAAGCACCACAAAAGGCCAACGTCTTAACTTGATAAACTGCTTACAACTTTGTTATTTCTCTTATATTTATAGCATACGTCTTCTGAGAATAAAGCTTGATCACTTTTCGCTTGGATACTTTTCTAACGCAACACTTTTCAAAGTTGAATATCTCACTTCTGAGTAGATTTTGATTTAAAATTGCATATGTGATAATTTGACTACATTCTGTGAAGGTTCACATTTAAAATATTTAGACGTGATGATCCGAAACTTTAGCACGTGGGGTAGATGTGGTTTCATCTTATTGCACGTTGAAATGGTGAAACGCAATACAATTCTAATTTTATTCCAATGTCATCATTCTAGATTGGTTCTTACACCAGGAAAACACAATTAAAAAAACAAAAACAAAAAAAACAATATAGCTCGCATGAATATTCTGGAGGGCAACTGCGCCATTGGAAAGTTGCAGGCTACCTTCCCCACGTGCAACAGCCTAAGATCTTCACGGATGAATGATTGTATCATGAGCTTGCACATAATGTAGATTAATGATCATGTGTAAAATTTAAAATCAAAATCTTTACTTATAACTGGGATATTCCAGTTTGAAAAGTATTGCGTAAGAAAAATGTCTCCAAGTCTGTATTGCGTTTGAAAAGTCTCCAAGTGCATGTCCGAGTTTTTCATCCACACTTGACACATGAAATACTCCAATCATAATTTTGCACTAACTTAAAGCATGATTATTTCTTCTGACCACTGGCTTCAAAACTAAACCAATACAAAATATCATCTTCATAAGATACGGCTAACCAAGACTGTAACCATAGCAAGGTCCTCAGAAAACACGGACATGATTTAATCTTAGCCCTAACTCTGTCACTTTCGCGGCGCCAAATATTCTCTTTTCAATTTTAATCCGACGCCACACTTCACTCTGCATCCTCTCATATCCTGTTTTGGCACCGAAAATGCGTGATGAAATATTTTACAGCAATTTGTATCAGTGTCAGAATGATTCATAGGAGTGTGTTATTTGTGTTCCCGTGTCTGGCCTACTGAAAAGCTTCGCTTGTCCCTGAGCAAATAAAGATTGATCGAAATGGTGGCTACCAATCCATGCCAAGAATCCGAACATCTATCTTCATAACTCGTAGATATTCTGAAAAGCTCGAATGGCCTAAAAGAAATCAGTCTGCGGCAGCTTCGAATTTGGTTTGCGACAATCAATACATTGGTCGTTCAATCACAGAGGAATATAAACTAGACGGAGAAACACAAGTACTAAATGATGAGAATGACAATTATTGAAGGCTTTTTGTTCTTTCTCTGCAATCATTAATTCAAGCAGTTCGCATTAAATGGAGTCAGCACCCTGGGATTAATGTTAATATATGGCTTTTCAGGAATTCCTCGTGGAACATGTGGGCCGAGCATTCAGCGAAGATAAAAGAATGCGTTTCCCTTAAAAGCCAATAAAGTATCAAATTTGTTATATCACCATTAAACGAGACATTTAAAACTACCTATAGCTGTGTTTGGTTTTTCAGGGTTATTTTTTATCAATGTCTAATGGTCTTTATATAATAATTATGTTGAAAGGCGAGCTTCGGATCTTGTGTCAGGAAATGGCCTCTATTGCCCCCCTGCTATTGGAACTGTGATCAAACATGGTTATTTAAAGAGCAGCACTATTATAAAGGGTCATTTTCTAGATTTGATTACAAAGGGTGTTCTTGATTGTAGGACACACATGTGTCGTGTTCTGAGAAAACTGGGCATAATGCATTAGTGTAAAGTGTCGTCCCAGATTAGCCTGTGCAGTCCGCACAGGCTAATCAGAGACGACGTTTTCCGCTTTTATGACATTTTTCGTTAAAATGAAGTCTCTTCATAGGAAATATCCAATTTAGGGGGAAAGTGTCGTCTCTGATAAGCCTGTGCTCACTGCACAGGCTAATCTGTGACGACACTTTACGCACATGCATTATGCCCAGTTTTCTCAGAATGCGCCAAACATTTCCCTATGAATTCTCACAACTTCATGAGAATGAGAATCAAATCAGCGATGCTTGTTTCAAAATGTGCTTATTTCATTTTATCCTCATTATTATTACCTAAATTGAAACTGAATAGACTAAATTAATATCTTTGAAACAGTACTCAAAGCCAACAATATTGCATGGTGCTCTTTTGATTGCATGCTTATTTAACTTAATGTTTAAATACATTTTCACAACTTTACCAAATTTGTAGCATGGCTATTTGTCTATGAATACAAATGAACAAAAACAAAACTCCAGAAGATCTAAACCTATCAACAGAAGTAAATTATGGCCATCTGTGGCCATAATGTTGCTCATTTGGCCAACTACAAATTTTATTCCAAGCCACTTTGTCAATCAGAATCACTGTAAAAAGTAATTCACCAATAAAAACACACCTTGTGTCGGCATTAACACAATCATGATGCTGGCCAGAGGAAATTTATTGGAATCACATGACCATTAACAGGGCACTGCCCCGCAGTGATTATAAAAACACACCTTGTGTCGGCATTAACACAATCATGATGCTGGCCAGAGGAAATTTATTGGAATCACATGACCATTAACAGGGCACTGCCCCGCAGTGATTCTCCAGAATTTCAATAACTGGAATAATACTACTGAGCCGAACAAAACTGATGTACATTTCCATGCGCAACATACATAGATACACTTTTCTAGCACCGTGCCATTTTAGTAAAATAAGTAATTTCCCTTGGCCAGTCATAAAGAACAAAACCGATGTATCTTTTTCTCCACAAAAAATACTGATTTCTTCTTTTAAACATGAAACTGCATAAAAAAAGTTATTTCCCTTGTTGAAGCTTGAGCCTCCAACTCCAAAGCAGTGTTGACAATATAAAGGAAATATAAAGGAAATTCTGTATTGATTCTGTCCCCAGTAATTCCTATCACGGCAGCGGGAGTGGACGACAACATGATTAAGACGTGGAAATCTACCAAAGCTCGCCAACTTTATAAGTGTTGACATTCTGGCCTAGTCATAAAACGTATGTATTTAACACGAACACTGCGTGATGGCTCATGAAAAAGCTGGTTTATGGTAATAAATTTAAGAATTACCAGTATTTTTTAGTACAATACATCTTTGAGCAAAGAACAGCTATTTTTTTTATTTTTTTTTATAGTTGAGTACAAGTTAAATACAACCTTACAAAAACCTAAGCAGCAGATTTTAGCTTACATAAAACGTTAAAAATAAGTCTATTTTGTATTCAGAGTACCAGTTACAGTAATCAGATTTAATTATTTAACTACATATCACTATATACATACATGTAGAGATGTTACATTTTTATTGTCTTTCTTTTTAAACACAAAGTTGAGTCAATATAGACAAAAAAAATAGACAGTTTTGAGCAGATTCAATTATGACTGGATTTTTTCGGATTTTTTTTAAATAAATTTATATTATAAGAAAGTAACATGGAACATCCATGAACATGATTCAACAAATCCGGATGTTTATGCCTTGAGCTCTATGATCTGCTGCATATCTATTCTTTTTGAAAGCAATTTTCTACAACATCCCATAAATAATGGATGGGAATACATTAACACGAGTTTAAATACCATTTCATTTACATCAAAGAAACGTCTCTGTTTGACCAAAAAGCAAACATGTTTCCTTGTGGCAATGTTAAACACTCATCCCGAGATCATGTTTGCCGTGTAGTAATTGTATCAAATGTATAAATCCAACTTTACAGCCGTCGGGGCTAATAAAATTCGTGTTCCAGGAGCTTTCATTTCCAATTAGGTCTTCCACATCAATGCAGGGCATTAAAGCTATACCTCGAGCCGAGAGAAAGTTTCTTTTACGAGCACTAAGATCATTATTATACCGTTTTCAGAACAAGCAAGTGTCCATAAAGAGATATTTATATGGAAAGAATTTAGGGAAGTCTGCATGTTTCAAATTGAGGCTACAATGCAACATACAATTGGTTGCCCACGGCAACCCCCTTTGCAATTGTTTGGCCACAGGTATTTGAAAACAAGGAAATGTCCATAAAGGGATATTTATGTGGTAAGAATTAAGGGATGTCTGCATGTTTCAAACTGAGGCTACAATGCACTGTAAAATTGGTTACCCATGGCAATCCAATCTGCAATGGTTTGGCCACAGGTATTTGAAATTTGTGTAACTTTAAAATTCCACATTACAATCCATGTTTACAATACAGTCAAACATTAACTCACAAAAGAATGTTATTATGATAATAGAAAGATGCAATTATGCTTATTATTTTTAAACAAGAGCATCTGAATGTTTCATCACACTAAAGAAATAATTACAATATGTAAGAAATGATTAAACAAGTTAGTGGGACTTTCCCCATTTCATAATTGAAAACCTTCCTTTTACTGAATAGAGCTTATTGTTTCATCATTTCAACGTTTAATACTATAATAATATACATAGTATAGACTGGGGGACATAAAAATAGTTCCATGTAATAATCTTTGTCTTTTCAGAGAGTACCTACTGAGAATCATAGGCAGCTCTATTCTATAATACTATAAAACATAAATCAACAGACCAACACTAGACTATAGTGTTATGAGAGGAAAATAGTTCCATATTAGAAAATAGTTCCATATCAGAAAATAGTTCCATGTTTTTTGTCTATCAAAGGAGAGAGTGGATAGTAGGAACTGTGAATGGGCAGCTCTTCATGATTACATAATAAATACACCAACAGACCTCAAAATAATGCTATGAACAGAAAATAGTCCCATATCAGAAAATAATTACATGAATATATGTCCAACATAGGAGTGAGTACATACTTGAGAATTCAGAATGAACAGCTGGGCTTCTTTAAATGACACATACATCAACAGACCAATAATACTGCTATGAACAGAAATAGTCCCATATACAAAATAGTTCCATGAATATTTGTCCATCACAGGGTTCAGTTCATACTCGGGACTTCAGAATGGACAGCTGTACTGGATTATAAAATAAATATGCCAACACAAAAACAATATAGTGCTAACAAAAGAAACAAAATCCTGAACCAGCAAATAGTTCCATGCATCTGCGTTTTCCAAAGGCATGACTACATAGCATTAAAAACTAACTTTCTAGCCATGGTTGCCTACCCTCAGTTTCTCAGTTTCTTCTTGTACCTACCCTCAGTTTCTCAGTTTCTTCTTGTACAAAGAACAAATACGTTTTCTCAGAAAAAAGGGGGCCCAAAACTATTTTAAGCCCCATTGGCTTATGGGCCCTAGCTATTTTGCAAACAATAGTACATACTTGTGATTTGAGAATAGGCAGCTCCACTTGTATCTGGTTGTCTGGTTCCAGGTCCTTCACTGATATCGGTTCCCCGTCGCACGTGAACAGCTCCAGTCCACTGACCACTGTCTGAATCTGCAAAGCACACAGGATAATCAGCATCATTGTATTGAACAGTCCAATCTATATCAGAGATTTAAATTAAAGCAGAATCCTGCTTCTTGATGCAGGCATTTTGAAATGTGCTCATTGTTAACTCCTGGACATAATCTGCCATGCACCATTTTGACGCAAGAACCTAACTACAAAATATATCTTTTATTAGACAATTTGTGTTGTTTTCATGGTGTTTCACGTAATAAGTTTATGCATAACACCATTTGCTAAGAATTAAAAAAAAAATCAGAAACAAAAAACTCTTGGCTTAAGTATTTTGGCCCCTGAAGATTTCATTTGACCCCTGAAAATGTCAAGCATATCGTCACTTGACTCCTGGTTTCCAAAATCTATTCAAATCCCCTGAATATTGGGTCATGACAATCAAACAGCCCCACCTATCAACACCTTTGGCTTTGCCATCAATATTGGAAAGTCTTCATTATTTAACCATGATCCCTCCTGCATATCATATTAATAAATGTATTCTGGTACCTCTGCATATTTTATTTTTTTAAGGGATTTTAGTTGAAAAAAACAAGTATTTATGGTCAAAATATATGGCCATTTACTTGGATGTGACTTTTAACTTACGTGTCTCATATTGGAATTATGCTATTACAATATTGAAATCAATTAACCCTTTGAGCGCTGGAACCGGATTTTGAAGGCCTTTGCAAACAGTTTGGATCCAGATGAGACGCCACATAATGTGGCGTCTCATCAGGATCCAAACTGTTTGCTATTCTGATAGTATTCTTTGAAAAAAATCGAAGAAAATGCTTATTTTAGAAATTCAGCAGACGACATTTTAGCAGACGACAAATTTCCCAGCATGCAAAGGGTTAATTATACCCCATAAACATCTTGTGACACAAGTATACCCGCCATTACAAAAGTCAAAATCTTAGTATCACATTCACATTTTAACTCTTTGCATGCTGGGAAAATTGTCGACTGCTAAAGTGTCGTCTGCTGAATTTCTCAAATTAGCATTTTCTTCGATTTTTTTTCAAAGAATACTATCACAATAGCAAACAGTTTGGATCCTGATGAGACGCCACGTTCTGTGGCGTCTCATCTGGATCCAAACTGTTTGCAAAGGCCTTCAAAATAGGTTCCCGCAGTGAAAGAGTTAATTTCACATTATCTTCAAAAGTCCCAAACAATCAGGTACGTCTCAGACAAGGATTAACATTCATCATTTCAACATTCCTTTCTCCTTTCATCCATAGAGTCCTTGCTGCAATGAATTATTCAATTTACCTATCAATTACGTTTTCAATCTCGTTATATCAAACAGTCTTCCGAGTAACATTGATTTTGACATGGGTTGGGACGGAAAAATGATGACAAGAACACCCTATTACCAAGTCAAATAATGTAGCTTGTTTATTCGAAATGCAAGTATTCTGCACAGTGACACGACATCGCATGGCAACCGATCTTAGCACGGAATTCATGCATAATGATCCACACTTCGATACCAGAAGACAGAAAGAAAATGATAAAAACAAGCCTGCGACATATATTTTTGTACTTGATGATTCATTTAGAGTTCCTCGTTGAATCGATCTAACTGAATTTCTTGTGTCCATTTGGGGTTTTCTATTTTAGATTTATATTAGAGGTATTATTTTGTTTTTATTTTTCAGATAACAAAATGCGGTGGCATTTATCTGTAAAGAGTCAACTTCTAAAATCTTTCATACCCGGACTTCTATCCTGTCGTAGTATAATACTATGTTTAAATGAATATCAAAGCATGCAAATTAAAAAAAGATATTTGCTCATCTTAAAAAAGTAACAGGCGAAAATCTAACTTGCCATCCTGTGTTAAATTTAAGCCCACCTAGTTAAGCAACAAAGAATTCAATACATTCGCTTCCAACACAGAACATTTTTGGACTAATGATGCATTTGCCCATTTCACAATATTCAAATTAGGCAGACAGTGAGAGAAAATCACAATATATTGACATTAGGTTTCCCCCATCCATATAAATAAAATAAATACAATCTCGGCTTGGAAGCTCCCAAATTTGGCATGAATGTAAGTCTTGAGTAATTGATTCAGTATTTCCATAACAGATTTGTCAGGCTTGCTGTCAAATAATAGAGCATTATTTTGAGAGGATCAGACACCCTGTACTCTAATTCTAACGGAACAAATGGATCTTTTTTCCACAATTTTGTTTTTCACTGAGACATATTTTTTTTTCACTGAGACAAATGTCTTATACTACTACAGGGCTGAACAGTCCATCCAGGATTGGTGAGTTTGAGCCCAGCCCCGAAGAATAAATTGTGTTGAGACTGATCATGTGATTATTTCTTTGGTCATTCTTCCACACCCTAATCATTTCAATGCTGGAACCGAATTTTGAAGGCCTTGTCAAACATTTTGGATCCAGATGAGACGCCACAAAATGTGGCGTCTCATAAGGATCCAAACTGTTTGCTATTCTGATAGTATTCTTTGAAAAAAAAATCGGAGAAAATGCTTATTTTAGAAATTCAGCAGACAACATTTAAGCAGACGACAAATTTCCCAGCATGCAAAGGGTTAAGACTATTCAAGTAAAATCTTGTCAGTTACTGGCATAAGTGTGCACGCTTGGTACTGATAAATTTCTTTGGGAAAAAACATCTATAAAAACTTTTGATTAACAAATGATTATTTAACAAAACCAACACATTTTTTATTTTATTTTTTAATTTCCGCCATATATTTACCTTAAAAGACTATAAGGGGAGGCTTTGGCATGACACATTATGTCATGACGTCACGAAAAAGACGTCATTAAACTACAATACAATGAAAATCATCGGTAAATTTTTACTGTTTTTTTTTTTTTATCACTGAAAGAAACAGTGCATCACCAGTTTTATATCACTGATATTTCCCTATAAACCACAGGAAACCCTAAAATAAATAGTTTTTCATTATAAAAGTATCAATATAAAACTGAGGTCCGGAAATAAATTCCCCACAAAATGACGTCAAACGACGCCATCTCTAATGTTAAGCCCAATCCTACGATGTTTTGCTGACGTAACACAAAATTGGGTTATCAATTGATTGTCAATAAACTGTTCATTTGAGCGTTTATCTATAACGGTCCTTTTTTAACCATAAATGTCAATTTCAGAGCTTCATCATGACGTCAACCAAAGGTGTCTCGATAATGTTAAGCTGAATCATACGACTTTTTGCTGACGTAGCAAAAAAATGGGTTATCAATTGATTATCAATAAACTTTACATTTGAGCGTGTATCTGTAACAGTCTTCGGTGATCATAAATGTTCCATAAATGTCATGTCTCTGAAAATGCTAAGCACTATATGTCTCCGTAATATTTGCAATATTGATAACATTCTCGATTAGACCGATGTTCAGGATGGAGACTTGCACGAAAATCAATCAGAAACATTACACTTCAAACGCAATTTTCCAATAAAAACGACCACTCACTCTGTGGTTTCCATGCAACTGATCAAAGAATAAAATAATTAACTATGAATTATAGCTATTTCTTGGAGCTATGTTTTGATAAAAAAAAATTTGAACAAAACGCTTGTCGATTGTTGTTCGCAAATGTTGTACAACTGGCATTTAAAACAATTGATAAATCATGGATGATTTTTATTTCAGTTGATTAACTTGTGACAAAAGTATATAAATTTGGAAAAAAACATGTTGGGGCATAAGTGAAAGGATGGTTTTCATACAGATTGTCTCTATTATAAAATTTGATTGAATAAATAACCGATCCTTCTAACATCTGTAACACAAATTAATGTTCACCATATGTTATATATTTCTCAAGAAATATATTTTCTTAACATTGAATCGCAAACCATATAATACTGGCTGAACTCTGTTTCATGTGTATGACGTTTTGAAGAATTTAAAAAATCTTAAGAAAAATATTGTTAATGAATACAAATTCTGATAATACAAGCATCAACAAAAAAAAAAATTTATCACTGATAGTAATTTACGAAGACACACATATTCTAATGATAGTATTCTAAACCAAATCATATGCGCTAAACAGATTTCATGCATACTACCTCACAAGAATTTCAAAAATCATCCGATTTCAACATACGAAGATAGTGACAACCTGTACCACACGTAATATTGCACAGACAGCATTTCAATTAGCAAAAAAAATCTGCATAATGAGTGCATAACAAGCCCTAAATAGCCAATAGCTGTATGCAGATTAGATGTCGGAGATTTTAAACAAAAGCTTGTTGACTTGATGACCCTCAGTTTTATTGTTTACAAGGGAAATTCTTCAGGATTTTTAAGATAATTGCTATGATAAACATTTCAATGTATATTTGTTCATGTTTTGTTTTTTTTGGTTAAGTGGGCCTTTGGTGCAAGATTTCACATTCCAGCTAGATTTTGATTTCCTTAAAAATGCTCTATGTTCTTTTTTTTGATATTTGAAGAAAGATCAGCTACTCCCACAATGGATTTTTATCAATCAGAATTCAAGATAAATGATTTCTTGCTTAAAGTGATATTAGATGCATCTAACAGTATATAGGTGTCTATTGCAACCGTTGTTTATTTTTGGCGTTTTCACTTCATATACATTTATATTTGTTAATGCAGCATCAACATACTAAAACAATATCCCTGAAAGAGAAAAAATAATGCATTTGAATATCAACCGTACTTTCGTTTTTGACGTAACTTTGGTAAGTTTAAAATCTGGGACTCACCACGAAAACATTTGACAATTCTGAAATTATGAATACATTTACCTTTGTGTTTCTGTCAACCACATCTTCGGCCATACTTCTTCAAAGAACTATATTATAAAGTATCGCTTTCGTAAATACGCAGCAGTTCTGCTTAGCTTAGAGGACTGGGTTAATTATAAATAAGTCATGTAAAATATTGAATATAATATATATTTTTTATAAACAACTGTTAGCAAGATGAGTTGCAGATAAAAGGTCAGTTACCACATTTTAACTAACTCTTTTGACCTGTTTATTCTTTTCAGCTCAATTCAACAGTGAAATATGCGTCTAATATCACTTTAATGTGTCTGAAACACAAAATTATAATTCAAGGGCAATGCACTCTAGGTCAAACTGGTCAACATTAAAACTAGTTCCCCATTTTCTTGTGATTCTTCAAACACAAATAACATTTTTGTTTGTGTGTAGAATTCCATATAAATAATTGTTAATTAATACATATTTTGTTGACATGTCTTTTCTATAAAATGTTATGTTCAGGAGGAACAACTTTTGCTGGTCAAACAGAAAACAAAACCCCAGATATGCAACTAAACGTGATATATAATTGAGCCTTGCTCTGTGAGCAGGGGATTTAACCCTTTGAGCGCTGGAACCGGATTTTGAAAGCCTTTGCAAACAGTTTGGATCCAGATGAGACGCCACAGAACGTGGCGTCTCATCAGGATCCAAACTGTTTGCTATTCTGATAGTGGTCTTAGAAAAAAAACGAAGAAAATGCTAATTTTAGAAATTCAGCAGACGACATTTTAGCAGACGACAAATTTCGCAGCATGCAAAGGGTTAATGCATGAGCGTAAAGTGTCGTCCTAGATAAGGCTGTGCAGTCTGCAATCAGGGACAACACAGGCAAATCTGGGACGACACTTTACGCACACGCATTAAACCCCCTTTTCACAAAGCGAGGCTATATTATAATACAGCTACTGATAAAAGGTTCAAATAAAAATGACCTCACTTATAGCTGTACTCAGTGAAAAAGTAGGTTACATAACTGGACATCAATCACTTTAAACAGTGATAGATCAATTCAAAACTCCCAGCTGCAATAATTAAGGTGGTACAATCAATGGTGGCAGGTTTACCGGAATAAAAGACATTTATAACACTTATGGAAGACAGCCATTCAAGTGTAGTACATGTAACAAAATGGTCCGTAAAGTCCACCGTCAGCTCAGTTACATTTTAATGGATGCTCAGGGATTATCACCCAGTATCTCGAATATCTCCGAATATCTCTGAATATCTCCGAATATCTCCGTACTAAACAGAAAGACTACCACAACCAATGGAGAGATACACATCAAAACTTTATGAGGTTTAACGTCTTCAATTTACAAGATGTTAAAAAGTTTAAAATAGCCTAAATAGCGTTTTTCTTAATTATTGTTTGCGCCAATGTCGAGTTGACTAATTACATTTCCAAACAGATATATTATTATACCAGATTTATATAGCGCCCTTTTCATGCAAAAATGCATGTTCAAAGGCGCTAAAAGATAAAACGTATAATAAGCAAGATATTGGAAATTCACACAAATTTTGTTAAATTAAAACCGAAAATTAATTTTGCCAGAGTGAAGGTGTGAATAATGAACCATTAGTAACACATGTGGTCAGTTCATAGAATATCTTATAATGAACTTAAACCTTCTCATACTCTTCGACACATTAAGATAGTAGATAAACATTTCTTGAACAAGAACGGTAAGTTCTCAAATTCCCAAAAATTCTGACAAAAGATCTGAATTTGTTGGAAAGAATGGATTTGTTGGAACCCCCATAAGAAACGTCCAATATATAATATATTTCTAATACATAATAATATGTATGCAGTACACTGCAGTGCTCCAGCTAGGCCTAAATTAAAGGGCGCCCCGCCCTGCCCTCCCGAACCTCCGCCCTGCCCTACTGAACCTCCGCCCTGCCCTTCCTAGGGCCCCCCTGNATAACATATAAATTAACATGTAAGAGGAAGCATTCCAGAAACGCCAGCAGGCTCGAAAGTGCCCTTTTGACAAAATACTGCGCGTCCAAAGTGCCCTTTTGACAAAAAGCCCCCCTGCCTTTTTGAAATCCTAGCTGGAGTGTACACAATAAGCATCTCTTTTACCTAGAAGTCTGGGACATCTTGTATTAATTCTATTCTTCAGACCACCCAGAATGTTCCGCAGTTTTTCTGCCCCATAACTTGTAAATTTTAAATCCAATTTTAGTGCACCCCGTCTGCATGCCCTGTGAATGTAACAAGTAATAAAATATTTATCTTACACAAACGTAACCTCATCAATAATTTAGACTACAGATGACTGACGCTTTAAACTTGACAACGACAATTGCTTGTTATGAGCAGGAAAAAATGCATAATGCAAACAAACGAGCAGCAAATTTATTTCAAATATTTTCAGCATTTAACTAAGTTCCCCTATAGCCATCTCAAATTCAACATTTGAGAGCTATAAGGTAATTTAACAAGATAATATTTCACTTTAAGAGTCTCCAAATTGATAGAAAGCTAACACCAAGTGCAGCCTATAATCCATTTGTTGTTGATTCTTTCTCTTTTTGTTGATTCTTTCTCTTTTTGTTTCTTTCTTGAAACAAAAAACTTGTTTGTTGTTTTTTATGCTATCTCATTTAAGGATTTCAGAACAAACTATCAAGATACTTTAATCAGATTAAAGAATAATCTAGCCAATGGAATGTGGTCAAGATTTTAGTTAATTAATGTTCAACTGTTAGCAGTTCTGCTCGGCTTAAAGGACTGGGACAGTCATGTAAAATATCGAATATAATATATATTTTTTTATAAACAACAGTACTGGTAGCAAGACGAGTTGCAGATAATTGGTCAGTTACCACATTTTAACTTACTCTTTTGACCTTTAAATTCTTTTCAGCTCAATTCAACAGTTAAAAATGCCCATAATTTTACTTTAAGAGGTACTCTTAGCTTTTCTCCCTTCTTTTTCCATACCCAATGGCCATACTGACTTTCTATAATCTGCATAAGAAATACCAATACCCTACTGTTAGTAAGGGAAAAACAATGTGATACATACTAAAGAAATCCTGACAACTCAGATTATCGCCGCAATATGTTTTCTAAGGCATTTGAGAAAGAAAGAATGCATCAACAGTTTGCCTTATAATAAAATCACAGGCCAGCCAATGGCTAGATGCCTTTTAGAGAACAAGGAAATTGCTTGGAAAAATGATAGAACGTAATTCAAGCGGTGAATCACGCAATCACGATTAAGGAAAACACAAGTGAGCATCTTAAATGTGATAGGCAATTTTGAAGCTATGAAATACATCAACTTGAATTCAATAAATTCCACTTTCATCACACAATGAGTGTATTTTATTTTATTTTTTTTTTAAGTTTTTTTGTTACAAATTATCCTTTTCTTATAAATTATACTGTTATTTTTACACTGTAAAGGTTTGAAATATTATATTTACTTTGTTAATAATTTGACAAATGTATCTGCAAAGCTACATCAGCCTGAATACCTTGCCAAGAAAGAATATGTGGCATGTTCTGAGAAAACTTGGCAAAATGCTTGTGCATAAAGTGTCATCCCAGATTAGCCTGTGCAGTCCACACAGGCTAATCCGGGACGACACTTTCTGCCTTAAATGGATTTTCGCTAAGAAGAGACATCATTTAAACGAAATATTCCATAAAAGCGGAAATTGTCGTCCCTGATTAGCCTGTGCGAACTTCACAACTAATCTGGGATGACACTTTACGCACAAGCATTTTGCCCAGTTTTCTCAGAACACGCCACATATGGGCAATAATAATTAGTTTACCTACTTTGTATGTGTTGTCTTACTTCACAAAATCAATGAATGGTTAATTACAAATCCTGAAAATATACTTTCAAACGAAACTTGTTTATATACTTAAACAAAATGTAATATATGCAGAATTGTGACTTTAACACTTTTTTCAGAATCCATGAAATAAACAGTCAAATGAAACTCATTTCTATACTTCAACAGAACGTAATATGCAAAAAAATTGTCAACAAAACCTAATATACACAAAATTGTGTCTCAAACACTTTTTGGAGCGAACTGTCAATCCCTTGAATACTAGCACACTGGTTCTGTCAATCATTCAAAACTACAAATCAATAGTAAAGTAAGAATTTTAACGAGTGTAATCACCCAAACTAAAACGGCCTTCATTCACCTTCGCATGTCAAAATTAATTATCTGAGCGTAGTGCCTATTGTTTAATGTCATTCAAGCAATTTGGTCCTTGCATTTGTAAAGACTCATTAACAGTTGAGTAACGAGTCAAACTAGATCACTGATTACCATTATAACCGTAATTAAGGTTCAAGAAATTCAAACGCTCTATTCAGAGTCGGTAAACCAAAAGTTACTTTTTACAGCTTTAAATAATTTATGAGCCAAGGTTTGTAGAGCGAGCTGTAATCAAAGGGTTCTCGCTGTAATCAAAGGGTTCGAGCAGTGCATTTCTTGGATTCTGCACTCATTATGCAACAAAGTATGCCTGGAGCAAATTGTTAAACAAAATCTTGTATTTTTTTTTTGATACAACACCACCTTATAATTAGAGCCTCAAGTTACAGCATCGTTGCAAGTTTGAAAGGTGTACTCATCCCATTGTATAATTTAAATCTTCTCACACAATTCTTTCAAAATGCACAGAATTTGAAATTGCTAATGTAGTCATTAACCCTTTGAGCGCTGGAACCAAATTTTAAAGGCCTTTGCAAACAGTTTGGATCCAGATGAGACGCTACAGAACGTGGCGTCTCATCAGGATCCAAACTGTTTGCTATTCTGAATAGTATTCTTTGAAAAAAAAATCAAAGAAAATGCTGATTTTAGAAATTCAGCAGACAACATTTTAGCAGACGACAAATATCCCAGCATGCAAAGGGTTAAGGATGTGAGAATATGACAAATAAATGGACGTCATAAATCATCAACTTTTTTAGTTCAGCCAAGCATGATATATATGAGCCTCGCTCTGGGAAAAGGGGGCTTAATGCATGTGCGTTAAGTATCGTCCAGATTAATCTGTGCAGACACATTATGCTTCGATGTTGTTGTTTTTTTGAAGCAGGTATCTAATTAGCAAAAATCCCGTGTAGACGGAAAACGCCGGCCCTGATTAGCATAATTAGGCTAATCTGGAACGACACTTTACCCATATGCATAAAGCTACATTTTCCCAGCAGGCTCTTACATATTTTTGCTTGAGAAAAAGATTTTACAAACCCACCTATATAAATCTGAAAATCGTGCAAGCAAGCCTAGTTCGAAATTTACCAGTGCAGGGCTGATGGGCTTGTGATTATTTTGATAACTGACTTATTGATAATGCTTCTATGTTGAAAAGCCTCAATACATCAAGACATTAGTTAACCCTTTGCATGCTGGGAAATTTGTCATCTGCTAAAATGTCGTCTGCTGAGTTTCTTAGATCATAATTTTCTTCACTTTTTTTCAAAGACCACTATCAGAATAGCAAACAGTTTGGATCCTGATGAGACGCCACGTTCTGTGGCGTCTCATCTGGATCCAAACTGTTTGCAAAGGCCTTTAAAATCCGGTTCCAGCGCTCAAAGGGTTAAGGTAAAGATGGTGCAGACACAAATGGCATTGGAAAAAGCTCAGGCCAGAATGGTTCTTTTCTGATACTGAAACAGATCTTTTATATAAGCTGGAAATTATTTAAGAAATTTGTTTAAAAATATCGGTGACATGTTGAATAAAGAATTTATTGTATTTTCTGGGTTTTTGGAAATACCTGATTTTCACCTCCAGCATGGAATGGATTGCTCTCAAAGCTGGTCACATGACTTCGAAAACATCTTCCATTGGTTGACTCCACCTGACCCTTTAACGGCTGACTTGGACTTTTTTCTGTAGAACTACTTTCTTCGGAACTACTTCCTCTGGAACTACTTTCTATGACATGTTCAAGGTCCGGAGGAAGGTGAAAGTTTGTCTGTCCCAGGGAGAGTGTTCCATTAGCAGACGACGCTGTGGAATGCTGGGCGGCCATGATGGCGTAGTCCTGGGCAACGGACAAGATGGGCTCCTCCGAGGTCACCTGATAACACATCTCTGTCTGGAACAAAAATAATGTAAACTCCTTTAATTGTCTGCATTTACATTGTGCCACCATTTCATTTACCATTTTATAACTGAAGAACTGTTCAGAAATATCACCAACGAGGCTTGTCACCATAGGATGACATATGCCCCCTTTTTCCACATTTTTCTAAACCAAAACGCAAAGTATTTTTCCATATTTTTCGAAACCCAAACGCAAAGTGTGACGGAATTTCAGACGGACAGACAAACGGACGGACAGTGCGATCACTATATGCCCACCTTCAGGGGCATAAAAATACAAACAGCCAAATAAATATAAGCATGCATATATCCATAAATACAAGAGCCAACATCCCAACATGAAGTGTTTTAATACAGAGTGTCTTTTTCTGGTTAAATTTTAGTGCAAAGTTGTACAAGGGACTGTTTAAATGTCTTACTTATGCCTTATTAACAAGCAAATTTGTTGAAGTGATATCCCCCACCAATGTCAAAATGGTGTGAAGGACGGACGGACAGAATGACGGACAGACACTGCCAATTCTATATCCCTCCGTGTTTGGCTGGGGATATTAATTAATGGGAATGAAGTTTTACTAGCTAAATCCTGCCCCTAGGTCCATCAAGAAGCTTAACGGTTCTGAGCAATTATGCGTTTGGCAGATGACATTAATTGAACATACCTTCACTATATCCTCAGCCAAGGCCAGTGCGTCATACATCATCCTTCGGAAAACACCCAACATCTGCTTGCTTGACATGGTCCGCCGCAGGTTGGTTGCCGTGACGATGCTCTACACTGCCTCCACCACCAGCGCCACCAGCTCACCAGACGGCACCAGGCCATCGTAGACTGAGCGTGCGGTGACAGTGATCTTACGGAGGACGCACAAACTTTTGTCCAGAGCATCGAGACT
>VMBQ01006699.1:36642-49750 GCA_007657795.1 Dreissena rostriformis | reverse complement strand
TCACCCCCTGTACGTCGATAATCCAAACTGAGTTGGATAATTCAAACTGAAGAAAAAAATGTTGGCCGAAACTGAAACTGAAACTGAAAGGTAGTTGATTATTTTATCATTTTTGATAATTTAGTAACTATAAGGACGTAATTGTTCTACACATGTGATAATGAATGTCTGACGCACACATGCGTTTTGAGTTTTGCAACGATTTAATAGTTTTCTAGTAAAAAACGATAAATTTGTCTTCGGAAAATGCTAATTTTCATTAAATGCGACCTATGTGTTAAATTATTTACACGTTAATTGACAAAAGAGCGAACGAAACTGTAACAGAGATATGCCAAATTATATCATGAATGTCCTTTAAAATTTTACTTTTAACACCTAGTGTGTTTCTGTGTTAAAATCATGTGTTTGCAGGACGGGTATAAAAGTTTATGGATAAATCCAAACTGATATGAACATTTCTGTGGATAATAACCAAACTCAAAATAGTCTGGAATTATCCATACACTAGTTAGGTCATTATCCAATTTGTATATTCTTGTCCCAAACAAATACGAATATATTGCATTTTCGAGCATTTACGCCAATCAAATTTTGTACATACATATATGAAAGGTTAACACATAAGTCCAAGCATTAAAACATTAAAAATATCGATAATAATTGTTTTTGGCCTAAAACTTTCGACAATTTCATTTACTTTTTCCAGATTTTCAAACATATTCATGTTATTTTGACGTAATAGTTTTTAATTGTTATGAGTTAATAAGCGCATTGTATCCGACAAATAACATTTTATCAAAAAGAAACGTTTATTATGTCACAACTTACCTTAAATACACGTGTTCTTAGAAATAAATGACTGGAGTCTTTATTTATGTCGCCTTTTTTTCTTCAGTTTGAATTATCCTACTCAGTTTGGATTATCGAGGTACAGGGGGTGATGTATGAATAATACATATACACAAGAACGCGGTCATAACACAAACAATGAAACTCCAGCAACTATATCATGAAAGAAATTCGTGTTCTTATCAACTACTTTTATTTAAGAACACCAAAGACAATAACAATAAATATCTGAAACTGGGATCGCCGCAGTATCACATTTTAATTAAACCACTCGAATATTCAGACTAAACATAAAACGTTTATTCCTCTTGTGTTTCTCCTCTTTAAACATTCTTTGATGTGGAGTTAAAATATGTGTTGTGTTCTGAGAAAACTGGACAAAATGCTTGTGCGTAAATTGTCATCCCAGATTAGCCTGTGCAGTCCGCACAGGCTAATCAGGGACGACAATTTCCGCTTTTATGGAATTTTTCGTTTAAATAATGTCTCTTCTTATCGAAAATCCAGTTTAGGCGGAAAGTGTCGTCCCGGACTACCCTGTGCGGACTGCACAGGCTAATCTGGGATGATACTTTACGCACATTCATTTTGTCCAGTTTTCTCACAACGCGACTCATATATCAATTTACATGAAATCCCCTTTGCAAACTTCTGTGTTCCAAAAAGGGTGACTTCAAGTTATTTACAAACTTTTGACGAGTACATGAAGTTGATTGTAGTAAATGCAACAGTTACAAAGCGGTGTTGAACTAAGAATGATGAGGAACGTTTCTTGATGACTAATATCCTATATTGATGTTTCTCAAGAGACCGATCTCTTGTGTTTTGTCAACTGACTTGAAATGATCACATAGTTTCGTCTTGTTATACCGTCTCACACTGTAAATGTGAACGTGTTTAAGTGTTAGCATTCAGCGAAATTTAGAGTCTTTATAACAAAACGAACAATAACCGACAGTATATATTATATGTGGAAAAAAATGGTTAGTTTACGGTTCATTGAACGTTTAAATTTTAAATACAATAAAAGGGTCTATGTTCTAATGAATTTGATTTATTATCTAAATCTACAGTAGTGGTGACGTACTTTAATGTTTGAAAAAAAAAACAAAAAAACAGCCAAGCTTTCAAATAGACTTCGCTGAAAATAAATTGGAACTGTATATGCATAGGTTGAAAGAAACTTTTTCTTGTTTAACATTATCTTATGAGCCTCGTTCTGGGAAAACTGGGCTTAATCCATGTGCGTAAAATGTCGTCTCAGATAAGCCTGTGCTAATCTGGGACGAAAATAACCGCCTAATCTGCATTTTCGCTACACTTCGCTAAAACGAGACTTCCTTTAAATGAAAAATACCGTATACGCGGGAAGTGTCGTCCCTAATTAGCATGTGCGACTGCACAGGCTAATCTGGGACGACACTTTACAGACATGCATTAAAGACAGTTTTCTCAGAACGAGGCTCATGTGTTCTATTGCGGTGGAATAGTTTATAGATACATGCTTGAGCAATATAGATGGTCGGCGTTTCAAATAACAAGCAGACAACGATTTGTTTCCGTAAATGCATGGCGAATTTGAGAAAACTGGACAAAATGCTTGTGCGTAAATTGTCATCCCAGATTAGCCTGTGCAGTCCGCACATGCTAATCAGGGACGACAATTTCCGCTTTAATGGATTTTTTCGTTTAAATGATGTCTCTTCTTAGCGAAAATCCAGTTTAGGCGGAAAGTGTCGTCCCTGATTAGCCTGTGCGGACTGCACAGGCTAATCTGGGATGACACTTTACGCACATACATTTTGCCCAGTGTTCTCAGAACACGACACATTTGACAACAACTTTTGTAACAGTCTGGAATGAGTGCAGCTATAAGTTAAAGAGTAATTCTGATGTAACAGTTTCCTCGTTAAAATTCACTGATGAGCTTTAAAGCATGCATTAAATAAACGCTCGCCGTGGTGTAGTGGATATTGTATTCGCCTTGCCACCGTTACGTACTGGGTTCGTTCCCACAGTTGAAGCGTTCCCCCGCAAACACTGGTTGTAAGTTGTAACTGTAACCCTTGGAAACGGACTCGAGAGTGTATCAATAAGCCTAAGGCTTTCGATGCACTCGAGCTAAAATAAATAGGTATACATAAAAAATAAACACACAACTAACAGTGTTTTATTGAACAAAATAACACTAAAGTGATACGGAATAATACAACACTGTCTAATATGTAACAGACATGGAGTACCACATTGTTTTCTTGTGTCAAACAAACTCGTAAAAACGTATATTTTATTCTATCATCGATTTGTTTCCTAGGACGCCGCGTTTTGTTAATCAATATTTGGTTTTGTCTGAGTGTAATAAATATGCAAATCAAGTGGAGATGTTTCGTCGACAGAGTTTCGCCCGTGTTAAGCAAGAGCCAAACCGAACACCTCGCTAATGTATAATGAGGCGATTTCAATGGAATTTCACAAAAAGGTCCTTTCTCTGTTTATTTTACTGAGATATGACACTCCCGCTGCGTACAGGAACGTGGCTACTTTGCTATACAGTCGATGGATTCGCGCCAGAGTTCAGAGCTTTCTGTGAACAAATGTTTTATGTAAATGTTATGTAAATATTTGTTTTGGTACACTCGTAAGAATTGATAGAGGTCGTTTTCAATAGAAATTCTTAGAAAAACGCGGTCTTAAGCCTTAAAATCGCCGCTTTAATTGAGCATTTTATGACATGTTTTTCTTTAATGCTCACTCATAATCGACATATTTATAACTAGTATTAACTTAATAGCACTTGGAAACACTTATAATTATTATGCCTATGAAGTCATATACTTTTAACCTACTTAAGTATGTTAAGTATTTTTATTCTTAAAACGTTTGTTCAACTTAAAAATATGAAACTCTTTACCCAGCATGATGGCCTTACAACCCGGATGGAAAAACGGTCGAAAGTTTCCTTGGGTGGGTACTTGAATGACCTTTGGAGGAAATCATAATTCACTATACGGGAATGTCGCTCCCCTAAATGAGGTTGTCCACTCAGTGTATTGATCCATCATAAAATAGTTAATAGTTATCCATAATAGTGTCTCTCAGCTATTTGGTCAATTGTTAATACCAACTGTTTACTCTACATCTGCATATTGATCCCCACTGACAAGGGTCGCTGCACTGTGNGGGGAAATATTGATAAAACTATGACGATATACTTAAGTAAGAATATATTTAATAACCAGTTGCAGTAAATTTACAGAATATTTTTTTTTGGCATTTTTATGCCATTGACTATAGAATAGTTGTAATAATAGAAATATAGAGTAGTATTATACTCGTACAAAGTACGCTACTGCCCAGAAGTTCGGTATCGTTAATCAGTGTTATGCCACCATACCCTTGATATATATTTTGGTCAAATATATGTTTTACACATGTTATTGCAATTCCCTACAAATTATGAAATGCATTAAGTTATGAATTAAAATTTATTTAAATATGAAATACAAATTGTGTCCGACTTCTAGTAATCTGCAAATATGCATACAACAAGGCAGTGGTCGACGTCATACTTAAGGAGACATTGCAGTAAATACGGAATACCGTAAGGGCCAACCTGGTTACACATTAAAATTCAGAGGGCGACAATGCGAGACAATGCGAGAGTGCGAGAATACGATTACGAGAGTGCGAGAATACGATGGCGAGAGTGCGAGAATACGATGACGAGAATGCGAGAACGCGATGGCGAGAATGCGAGAACGCGAGAGTACGATGACGAGAGTGTGAGAATACGATGACGAGAGTGCGAGAATACGATGACGAGAGTGCGAGAACGCGAATGCGAGAATGCGAGAGTGCGATAATACGATGACGAGAGTGCGAGCATACGAGGATGAGAGTGCGAGAATTCGATGACGAGAGTGCGAGAATACGATGATGAGAGTGCGAGAATACGAAGGCGACACTACGATATGACTATCACATTGTCGCCATCGTACCAGGGTTGGCATCAATCGACCGCCCCCGGTTTTAACCAGCGGTTTTTACCGCTTAAAACCGCCCCGGTCAATACTCCTGAAGTGTTCATTACTGGTCAATACTGGTCGATTGAACTTTACCCCCAATTTTGATTAATATTCCAGGCTTAATTAAACAATATTGATAATATAAATTAAACAGACATGTTGCCAATAATGTCTTAAGCTGTTAATACCCATTATTGTATACCTGTTCATGAAATTTGTAGGTCAATCTCTCAAAATTTTGCAAATTAGTCAAAGTTGGTCAATTGGATTTTTCTGGTTGAATTGAACTTTTTTTTTCAATTCTAATGAATGCTCAGATAATTCTTGATTCAACAAGATTAACAATATGACACACCAATGATGTGCATTATCAAAAGTATATTAAATGTTTTTGAGATAAAAAAAAGTTGATACACATATGAACATGTCATCATCAGCACATCATACAGGTATTGTCAAAATGTGTGTTGTTGAACTTTCACACCTTACTTCTCATGTATTCTTGCCTAGATTTCTTTAAATTCTTTTTAAACAAAATAGTGACCACATATTTTATTTTCCATTGATATAAAAATAAAAAACATAATAAGAAATAATTATTTAAAGAAAAAAATAATTAATAAGAAGAGTCTAGAGTAGACCCACAGTTGGAAAACATTATTTGTTGGCAAAATCAAGAACTTTGATTGCTTATTTATTTGAAGACCAATTGAACTTTTAAATATGAAAGGGAAAAAAACCTCTCAATACTCTGAAAGGAGACAAGATAGAAGTAACTATAACATTAATAGCAAGTTATCTTCTTTTGTTTGAGTGATATGAAATAGCCTAAGGGCAGATTTGCTTCATTGTCAATATCAGAGACATAACACTGCATGCATTTTATTACCAATTAAGGCTTAGGGGCCAGATTTATAACCCTAGAAAACACAAGAGTTCTGTTTGTCCATCTGCTTATCAAATAGATATATCAAAAGATCAGTGAAATACTATGGTAACTACAATAGTAGTAATACTTTAGTAACAGATGGGATACACTGAGATAAAGATAGTTCCTTAGTCATTATGTATTTGAGGCCGTTTCCATAAATAATAAAGAAGTAATTTTGTACAGCTTTAAAGATTTTGTTACAATAAATACCTAAACAAAAGTTAATCAATTACAGAATAATGATTGATTTAATAATTCAGGGCCCTCAATCTGTCAAATCCACGGCCGAAATTCGGCCGCATTCCCCCCCTGAAAAGTATACTTTTTTCCCCTTTTTTGGGGAAAATTTCCCCCTTATTTTTATTTTTTTTATAGATAGATGTGTCTCATGATTATTATATCTCAATTCTATTTTAATTTAATCTTGTCAAACATACTAAATTATGAAAAAAGCAATGAATATAGTGCAAACATGTACACATGTTTTAATTAGAGAGTAAGTAAAAAATCCCCCCAAAAGGGAAACGCCGCGAAAATTCCCCCTGCTATGGGTAGCGACCCGCTTCCCCTAAAATGGATTGAGGGCCCTGCAATATAGAATAGCTTAAATCTTCCTTTGTGATGTTTGAATGCTATAATTTTCAATCGACCAGTATTGACCAGTAATGACCAGTATTGACCGGTTTTTACCGGGTATTGACCGCCGGCCCGGTCAATACTCAATTGACCGGTCAATATGCCAACCCTGCATCGTACTATCGCATTGTCCCCATCGTACTATCGCGTTGTCGCACTGTCGTCATCGTATTCTCGCACTCTCGCATTCTCGCCATCGCGTTCTAACACCATCGTCATCGTATTATCGCACTCACGTCATCGTATTCTCGCACTCTCGTCATCGTACTCTCGCGTTCTTGCATTCTCGCCCTCTGGATTTTAATGTGTAACCACGATGGCCTTAACGGTATTCCGTAAGTAAACCGCTGCAAACTCAGCTGAGAGAAAATATAACAGATAAAGATAAGGTATTTTCTGGTTGATCACACCTAATGGAATACCTCAAGAAGTGCTATGTGCATTCCTTTAATTATCACTTAAAGATAGGTAAGCTACTTAAATTAGCCACTTTATACCATTTTAAGACAAAATAAAAACTAACCCGTCCTTAACAGATTTCATCTGGAATATCATTATTTCGTCAGCTCGAAGGGGCAACGAAATATATAGACAGAACTATACAAGACAAAATATAATTTGAAACAGAAAACTTATAGCATGAATTCATCATAAACGGAATAGTTTTCAATGTATTATCATCTATTTGTAGTAATAATGGATGTTTTTTTTTTTTTAATTGAAAACTATTCCTTCCGTGTATAACTGAGTACTTATGTCCTTTTAAATACATGGCATTTTTGTCTATGAACTGGGATGGGTCTTCCATGAGAAGAATGGCTGAATATGAGTTTCTTGTATACATGTGGAGAAACCTGAGGAAGAATTCCCTCGGCAGCTTTGACTTAGACTTGTATCCAGAGACACAGTTTTATAAGCACACGTCTGTCTTGAACATATCCTGTATTTAAAGGGACTTGTTTCGGTTAATTCACAAAATAAAAATGTTTCAGATCTGCAAATGTTTGGTGAAGTTATGATATATGTGAGGAAACAGTAAAACTGAACATTTACCATGCTCTTAAATATCCGTTATATGCATTTTTTGACGATTTTAAAACCTGAAAATTATAAAGCGTTACAAATGCGAAACGATTGAAAATATGGAGAGTTATGTTGTTATCGTTATATTGTGTTACATTAGACGTCTAGACTTTTACTCCAAGGGTCAGTGATTCGAGTTCCGGTGTGGATTCATTTTTTTCTTTCTTTAATTTTTCTTCTTGCTTTATACTGGAGCGATTAAGTTCCGGTGTTTACATTCATCAATTTAAAGCATTTAATGACAATCTTCAAAACATGCCAAAATCTGTGAACAAGTTCCTTTAAAATGTTCCAAACAGCGGGGGCAATATTGGTGGAAAATATCAGGCAGAGCTTTCTGTACGCTATCTTTTGCTGTTTAAACATGTATAGCAAACAAATGGCGTTATTTATTTACACAAATATTACGCAAATAAATGTTGTTATAGTAGTTGTGTTCTTTACGTTGTTTCCGCTTCTGAATCGAAAATCGTAGTAGTTGTTTATAAAATCGATTCAATGACGTTTCTTAATACCACTGTTTGAAAATACATGAGCAGATACTCATATTTTGTTTTATGAATTAATCATAAATAAATGATTAAAGTATTATGTACTGCCAAATCGATATAAACAAAATGTGTATGAAATAGGATTATTCTGTGGTCGGTTCATGTTGTAAGTGTTTCAGAAAACTGATATATGACCCTCGTCATGCAAAACTGGGTCCTATTCCATATTCGACCCGCGTAGATTCAGAACAGCCTGTGCAATAGCGCAGTCTGGTCATGACCATCACTGCCCGCTATAAAGATGTATTGGTCTCATTAGCGGACAGGGTAGCTCATGACCAGACTGGGCGGATGCGCAGGCTGGTCTTGAGCTACGCAGGCGGCATATGACATAAGACCCATTGTCGCATAATGCGTGTCATATAAATCGTGAAATCTTTGTATATGCCATCACGACCGCCAGTATTTCCATAAGACAACATATTGAAACTAAAATTCTTCTGAATCGAGTAAATTGCAAACATACAAACGTACATTAACCTTTTTATGCCTAGCGTCTAGAAAAAAGGCCTTGGCAAACAGCGTAGACCCAGATGAGACGCCGCATGATGCGGCGTCTCATCAGGGTCTGCACTGTTTGCTTAAAGGAATTTCTCTAGAAATATTCTAAATATAGAAATAAATATACTGGACATCCCTAATTTTGGAAATAAATTGATCCAATTTAGAAGGATGGGAGAGTCCACTGCGCATAAATGGGTTAATCCCCCGATGCGTTGTATTGACCGTTCCAATGCGGTAATCTCACCAGTCATAATCATTTTATGATAATAGTTTGTGGTCTGTTATAAAAAAATATATAATAACAAATATTTATCTCAGGATACAGTTTTGGGAGTTTTATTGTTTTCTATATTAAATACATATTCGCATGTAAACATGTAAATACCGTAATCATTATCGTGATTATGCAATTATTTGTGTCAAGGAAGTTCTTCAAAGTTATTATGATTATGATTAGACGAATGTACCTGTTACACTGCGAAGGCCTTATATACGAATTACCTTTTCGTTATTATTTGTTTGTGTATACAGAGTGGGTAATCACGTGATAGTCAAGATGGCGACGTCCTTGCCGAGGCAGGTATCTTTCGCCGTTTTATATCCTTTATTAATTGTATTATTTTTTAAATGCCGCTCACTTCCCAGCTATATCAGCCATAAAGTTACTAGCTTTATTTCGTATAAATATTCGCTCTATATCTCGACTTTACTCGCTGCGAAATTTCTTAACGGGATGACCTTATTACAGCTCCACTTAGAAAATTTGCGGGGAGTAAAGTCGAAATAAAAGGCGAATTTTCATACGAAATAAACGATAATCACATTTTTACTGATATGTCTGGGAAGTGAGCGTCATTTAAAAATTAAATAAAAGTAATAAAGATTATAAAACGGCGAAAAATAACTGTCTCGGCATGAACGTCACCAACTTGACAATCACGTGATNCTCCCCCCTCCCCCTGGTATATCTCTGGTAAATAAGTCACAATCACAAGAAACTAAGCCGCAATCTTTAATAACTAAATCTCGCGCGATGATTTGTAACGAAGTCATCATCTCTTGCAAATAAGTCATACTTCCAGGTTACTATGTCGCTATCTCTAACTAAATCGAGGTGATAAGAATGTAAGTCCTAGTCACTTGTAACTAAGTCGTAACTTGTAACTAAGTTGTAACTTGTAACTAAGTCGTAACTTTTTACTAAGTCGTAACTTGTAACTAAGTCGTAACTTGTACATGTAACTTAGTCCTAACGTGTAACTAAGTCGTAACTTTTAACTAAGTCGTAATTTGTAACTAAGTCGTAATTACAAGCCTTTTACAGCAGAGTCAAATACAAATAACAAGCAACGTTTTACAGATTGGTAATACAAAAATTGTATTTATTAGTAGATTAGTTTTTATGCTTTGAAGGCTTTTGTTGTAAAGGCTATGCATGTGTTAATTAAGTCTCCATGACCAGACAAAAACATAGTCTATTGGTAACATTAACTGCTTATCTAGCCCTTCAACACAACACATTCGTTATTACGAGTTATTAAGTCGAAACAAAACAGGTTTAACACCTGACGACAGGAAAATGCCAAAGTCGTGTGGCAATCTGACACATCTGAGAATTGTGTACATCATATTTGAGGCAATAGGAATAACAGGAAATAATGAAAAAAAATGTTTATACATGCGAATATATGTTGAAAAACGTCATGGTAATTGGTAAATGCTGTCTTAAATGAAAACAGCTGAACATATGCTGATTTATTGGCTATTCTGGAAACGTTGCTGTAAACTACTCTAACATTTTTTTCCGTTACCAACTACAAAATAACATGTATAATTTTTGCCAACGCCCAATTGCTTTGGAAATAAAACTTCAACCAAATTGTCTTTCAAAGCTTTAAATATACTTTCTAAAGCACACATATTGAATACTTATATTTACATGCTAAACATTTCAAGATATGTATGTGAACCAAAGAAATTGAATTTAACACATTTTAAGTTTTTTCCATCAATTGCTGAAGTGAGAGAATGTCTGTCCGATATATACATGTACACCAAGTTGCATAAGAATCATACAACCGGAAGTGCTTACACAGAATCAATATGTTTCAAATGTTTGGATTTAGATGACATATTTCGTGTTAAGTTATATTCTACTTAATTTTTGTTTTGGGTAGCTTATGTCACACTTTGGGCCATTAAACATACTTTAATACATACACGTAACATGCTTTTGGGGTAGTTTGTATAATATTTTAAGTAACTCGAGTATTATAGCTTCAGATATATCATTATTAATTTATGGATCATTTAAGTACCATAAATATATTTCCTGGGTAGGTTATATAACATTTTGGGTCTCCAAAGTGTCTTTGATGGTTACTCAGTGCAAGAGATGGATAATCATTTAACGAACATTGTTGAGTGTAAATACAGGCGCTAGCTGCTCAATCATCATTACACTCTGCTATACGTATAATGAACCCATTAGAGTACCCTGCCTCAATTCTGAAACATCATCACGAACAGTCTGATGGCGAAGAACAACTGTTGGATAGAAACGATACAAACTGCTATCATTTGTATTTTAGTAATAGCTATAGCGTGCGCATGTATGTGTCGCGTTCTGAGAAAACTGGGCATAATGCTTGTGCGTAAATTGTAAATTTAAATGAAGTCTCTTCTTAGCAAAAAACCAATTTAGGCGTAAAGTGTCGTCCCTGATTAGCCTGTGCGGACTGCACAGGCAAATCTGGGATGCCAATTTACGCACAAGCATTTTCAATTGAATTATAGCGCAGAGCATATCAGAAATGCCATGTTGGTTGAATGGAATTGAATTAATACTAAATTTATTTTATTGTAACATGTTCATAAAATACGAAAAAATACAAACGCAGGCAGTGTGTATGGATTACGTTGTATAATTATGTACTTCGGACGGAAATTTGGATAAAAAACCCTATACATTGGGAATAATTGTTCTTCGGGATCTGAAATTCTACCCACGCAAAAAATAATGTCACACGAATAATTAAGATATTGCAGTTTTATAATGTTGAATTCTTAAAATGTATATAAACAAAGTAGTGATTTCGATTCACTGATAATAATACAATCTTTTCAACTCATTCATAAAGGGCCGAAATAGCTGATGGATAGATTTTACTTTCTCGAGTTTTAGTGCTTTGAAACCCGTATATTAAAAATCTAAGTGACTTCTAACTTCATTGGCGTTTGCAAAATGTCTACACAGAAGACGAGCATCGCGTTTGAGCCGCGTCATGCGAAAATAGGTCTTATGCCATATGCGGCCAGCGTATCTCCAGACCAGCCTGCGGCTAAGCGCAATGTGGTCAGGAGCTACCTTCCCGCTATTTAGACCATGCACCTTTGCGTGACTGTATAGCGGATAGGCAGCTGACCGCATATGGCATACGACCCATTTTAGCATGAGACGGCTTATCTTCAGTATAATTATACATATACGCTGGAAAATACACATTCTTGTTCCTGAAATATTTTCCCACAACATTATATTTCAAAGTTTGCTTATAAAGCGCGCTTCGTTTTCTGTATCTGACAAAAACAAAACCCTTGTGTGTGTTTTTTTACCCCAGCTTACACTGGAAACAGCCTTTGAATCATATGTTTTATCTAATATCAGTAAAATAGAGTGTGTATTTTGCAGTGAATGCTAATAAATATCCAACCTTGATATGAACCTGTGCATACTTGTTATAAATTCATACCTATTGATGCTATAAGTTGTTGTTTCTAGCAATGTTATGTTACATCTGCCAACTGTTATGATTTCTGGGTGAGTGTACACGCGGGTAAGTAAATAAACGTTCCTTCTATTATCTCGGTTTCGTTAGAAGAATATTGCAAATAGATATTCGGAGAGTGTTTAACCCTTTCAGCGCTGGAACCGAATTTTGAAGGCCTTTGCAAACAGTTTGGATCCAGATGAGACGCCACAGAACGTGGCGTCTATCAGGATCCAAACTGTTTGCTATTCTGAAAGTAGTCTCTGAAAAAAAACCACAAAGAACATGCTAATTTTAGAAATTCAGCAGACAATGTTTTAGCAGACGACAAATTTCCCAGCATGCAAATGGTTAACGTTATGTGTGAAACTTGAAGTCACTCGTTAACGGATTGGCAAATTGACAAAAAGAATAATCGTTAATCAGGAAAATACACGTTTTAAATGCGTTTTAAGCTTGAAAGCCTAAACGTCCCGGGTTCCAGTCCCTTTGAAAGCAAATGAGCTGCGTTCTGAGAAAACTGGGCATAATGCTTGTGCGTAAATTGTCAACCCAGATAAGCCTGTGCAGTCCGCACAGGCTAATCAGGGACGACACTTTCCGCCTAAATTGGATTTTTGCTAAGAAGAGACTTCATTTAAACGAAAAATGGCATACAAGCGGAAAGTGTCGTCCCTGATTAGCCTGTGCGGACTGCACAGGCTAATCTGGGACGACACTTTACGCACATGCATTATGCCCAGTTTTCTCAGAACA
>VMBQ01006699.1:5364-34878 GCA_007657795.1 Dreissena rostriformis | reverse complement strand
CGTACGTGCGTTAGACTTTTTCTTGTTTACGCGATAAACTCCACAGTTTTCATCCGATTCTTTTCAAACTTGTTCAGTGTCTTTATATTAATGAGGACTCGAACCCTATTGAAAATGGGTTACATTAGACCGTCCGTCCGTGCGTGCGTCGGTGCGTGCGTAAGACTTTTTCTTGTTTACGCGATAAACTCCACAGTTTTCATCTGATTCTTTTCAAACTTGTTCAGTGTCTTTATATTAATGAGGACTCGCACCCTATTGAAAATGGGTAACATCAGAGTAAAAAGTCCAGAATTATCTCCCCTTGAATTTGTATTGGTCCGAGGCGTTTAAGTAGGTTGTTTAATTGGTTGCAATTATTAATTTAAAATTAAATAAAATATAAGCCATCTGATAATTCATTTGGCAAGGATGAAAGGATTTGTGTTTTCAGTATTCCCTTGCATGTTGACTTTCCATTCCATTGACATTCCAGCCAGTAGAGCGATTCAGGCCCTCATGGGCCTCTTGTTTTTTATTATTATACTAATTAAAGTCTATTCCAAATAAAATAATAACAATTGTTAGTTATCATATTAAATTACTTTTTTTTTAATAACGAACCAAGCATCTGTGGCCAACCAAGTCCGTTAAGACTTACGTATCTAACATTATTGCTTCTCCTTTATCTCAGTATTTGATTCAAAATCACATACGACTCTATGCTAATACTAACCCTTTGCATGCTGGGATATTTGTCGTCTGCTAAAATGTCGTCTGCTGAATTTCTAAAATCAGCACTTTCTTCGATTGTTTTTCAAAGAACACTTTCAGAATAGCAATTTGCAAAGGCCTTTAAAATTCGGTTCCAGCGCTAAACGGGCTAAACAATTCACTGAATCAACTTCGTCGTTACGTTGTCTTTATTAGATATATATTTTATGTGCCTTTGTATTTACGCAAGATATATTGCTTTGTCATTCGTATAGTTGTATATTAGCACGCAAGTACATCCCTCTTGGGATAAAAATCGTAGATTGTAGAAAATATATATTACAGAAATCTGGTTTTCATGACATATGTAAGATTTCTTCTAAAATGTTGAAACCTCCGTAAGTTTCGTGAGAAAGATATGCATTATTTACTTAAAAGCATCTCCGGTTAAAATAGGTTCTTCGTATTTAACGAAGTATACAGACGTTACGCAGTACGCATGTTCTTTACAAACAGATTACAGGATTTAATTTCATACGAAAAGAATTTTATACAATCGAAAAATAAAAAAAGCAACTTCAAGTTATAACTCTTAACTACTTATGAAATCAACAATGATAACTGAAATTGCAAACTTCGTTCGCCTGTTATACGAAAACTAGAACCGGAAAATGCACCTATAGACTTACTAGTAAAGTATTTATGCTGATTTTCCTTCAATTTTCTTTGATAGAAATAAAACAATTATATGCGAAAACAATCACAAGGGAAAACATCCCATGGGAAAATGAAAAGTAACAGCTATAACAACAATAATGGATATTGAAAAAGGCCATTTCGAAACATTGGGCGCTCTGTTAGGGCTATAACACGCATGCAATTGTACTGGATTCAAATATTTCAATAAATCAGTTTACTTCCTGGTTCCTCACGCCGGCGTCTAGCTCGGTATTCATATCACTCCACGATTACGCACACACTTTCTGCAGGCCAGCCAGAGGGCGATCTCAACTGCAGTGGCGTAGCTCAACATCCATGCGTGGATTTTACTGGTTCCGAGTTTGGCTCTTATCAAATCACTGTCGTCTAAAGCTGCCACGTGCTCATGATCGATTCAAATGATAATTTTATTGTATGAGGTTTTAATGAGTCATTTGATATTGTATTTTTTTTTCTGTTTTACCTTAGATCATATATAAGTGATACAACAAAGCCGATTGTGTAAACAATGGAATAGGGGTTTATTAAGTAAGAAATATAACGTTAAAAAATCATTCAATAATATTAATCTATAGGAGAGGTAACCGTTGCGAGGTCTTTGGGCGAATCGCTGCATGCTTTATCAAAGTTGGCATCTAGGATCACAAATTAGGTCATGTGTCACTATTGAGCTAATTTTATGTGGCAATATTGTCGGGCTTTTTAACTGTCATCTTTAACCCATTTATGCCTAGTGGACTCTCCCATCCTTCTAAATTGGATCAATTTATTTCCAAAATTAGGGATGTCTAGTATATTTATTTCTATATTTAGAATATTTCTTACAGAAATTCCTTTAAGCAAACAGCGCAGACCCTGATGAGACGCCGCATCGGAGTCTACGCTGTTTGCCAAGGCCTTTTTCTTGACGCTAGGCATAAATGGGTTAATATTTCCTTGAATCATAAAATAGTTTCGTCATAAAATGTAAAATTTCAAATGTGTGATGATCAGATGTGTACATGTTGATAATAATGTTATTTGAAAGATCATCATTTAACTGTGCCCGACAGTTTATGTTTTGGAAGTTGTCAAATATAATGATACGAATACTTCAACTGAAAACGTAAAAATATAGCATTCATGCCCTGGTAGATATAATGAATCTTATGTTAGGTTAAATTAAGCAAGATGAAAGAAAGGTTTGAATGCTTTTGCTTCAATACCTGCTGCGATTCACCAACACATGATTTCATAGATTTTCATATTCCATTAATAGAACAATTATTTCTACAGTAATTCTCCTCGTACCCCTGATTCAACATAAGATATGTGTCAGTAACTGGCGTAAGTAATTTACCATTGGTTTACCGCTTCGAAAGACTAAGTATGCACAGGATAAGTGCGAGGAGATCACAGTCGTGAAATAACAAAGAAATAGTATTTTAAATC
The DNA here is from genome assembly GCA_007657795.1 of Dreissena rostriformis. Lineage (NCBI taxonomy): Eukaryota > Metazoa > Mollusca > Bivalvia > Myida > Dreissenidae > Dreissena > Dreissena rostriformis. The sequence goes on along the minus strand of VMBQ01006699.1, from coordinate 32,034 downwards.
AGACCTAACTACTTTCTGGTTTGCGCAGTGGTTGGTACACGCGCAGGTCACCTAGGCGACCTTGGTTATATTCCGCTCCAGGCGCCTGTGAGTTAGGCTAGTGGTTGCCTTTAAAAAAGTCCGGTGGGTAGTACTCCGGGTACTTCGGTCCTCCATCAGCACAAGACAACACCAAACATGAATATTTCAGTAACAAAACTAAATAGGTGTTATTTGCAGATTTAATTTAAACAAAAATTATCCAAACTTTCGTAAGTCTAGTTAGGTCATTAGTTAGGTAGGAGGCTTGAACACGCTAATGCGGAATGACATTGTAACCGTCGTAAACACGCCCTTAGTTACGCCCCTGTTGCTGAATGTCTACATTCAAACAGGTACAGGCACGCGGCGCGTGGTAACATCTGGAAGTTATGTATACATGTTTGAACAACGTAGGCAAGAGGGCTTGTTATCATTTTCATGCACTTTGATGATGCTTTGATGTGGCAAGTTTTCTGGAGGCGAAGCGCTGACGTGGAAACGTGTTCTTCAGATTAAGTTATAAACATGATTTCAACACATGCATGTACAAACACGCGCGTGTACATGGTTAAACAAGTACACATGCTGAAAAATATGAATAGGTTACTATTAGGATATATTTGTAATCTTTTTGCTAACACTATTTTACGTTGGATTATAGTTGGAATTATTTAAATACACGTTTTTTTGCAATGATTATTTAAACATAACGATATATTTTATAGTGGTTTTCAATAGGTTATCCCATATATTGTAGTGGACAATCGTTAGATATTGGGATAAGATAAGATATTATAGGTTAAGATAGTTTATTAAAGTCTCATCATCATGTACATAGTAAAACATATACAAAATATCTTTAAAACACAGTATATAAATGCCACTCATAATTAAGTTATAAGAGACTATGCATATTCTAAAATACAATTCAACGATAAGAGCTAAAACTTGATGAACATATTTCACTACTACAAATGAAAATGTTGTTCAAGTTTTCAACTTCAAATAGCGGTTTTAATTAACACAAAATATATAAGAGTATGGGAGAGTTTTTTAAACTACAAAAATGACCGTTTATGATTTAGATTGTTGACATCCCTGGGTTAACACATTTAAGTCTATAATCCTTCTTCGAGTGCAAACAAAGCACAACTCGATATTCATAGCACAAGATTGGCATCATATGGATGGAAGAATCCTTTGACTTGGAACTAAAGCAAGTCATGATGCGAATATCGTGCCAAAAAGCCTGAAATAAATAAATACGTGAACATGACAATCCACGACCATAATTTTCAACGTAAACCACCACCAGCATTATATGAGGGGGGGGGGGTCATTAAATAAGTTAGTCCACTTGCTCTCCTTGTTACTAGTCTTATTTATAAGACGTTGCCAAGAATTTAGAGATACTTTTTATACGGGCTAAATTCTCCAAATATTACCCATATAAAAAGTAGCTTAATATTTGAGAGCGTCAACAAGTTGGACTATCCTTGTTACCAGCATTATATGGGTTTTTAACATTGATTCAGTTGGTCAAGTTTCTCTTCTTGGTCCTAAATCTACGATTTGACTCAAGGACAAAGTGGCCATTCCGAAGATTAGTCTTTTTTAACGCGCGCCTTGCAAGAAATCCGAGCATGATTGATTATTCCTTGGATTCGATGTTGTTCGTATCTACATTCTGACTAGGACAGCAATATTGATCTGGAGGACACTTTGATTGATCTCTTTTGGCGCACACACTTTGCCTTATTTGAATTGCCCGATGAACACTAAAGGATAAAGGGCGATGTCTGCCGAAGATATTGGATTCCGAGCTATTTTATTCTCCGAACGAATTTTGGCGGAAATTTGTCGATGCTTAGGTTACAATGAAACTGATCAATTAGACATATTAATATTATAACTTTATACATATCGATACATACACTTTTTTATGTCCCCCTTATGTCCCCCAGTCATACTGGGGGGCATATTGTTTTTGCCCTGTCTGTTGGTTTTTTGCTTTGTTGGTTTGCACAAACTTTAACATTTGGCCATTACTTTTGCAATATTGAACATAGCAACTTCATATTTGGCATGCATCTGTATCTCATGGAGGTGCACATTTTGAGTGGTGAAAGGTCAAGGTCAAGGTCATCCTTCAAGGTCAAAGGTCAAATATATGGGTCAAAATCGCTCAAAACATAGTGTTTCACAAACACATTTCTTGTTTTGTAATGCAAATACTCCAAGAACAAAATAAAATCAATATTGTTCTTACAATTATAACATGATAGAAGTAATTCTATCACAAAAGCGAAAACAAGTTTCTGGAATTGTATAATGTTTTATCGACCAAACTAGCACGGATATTTAATAGCACTTGGGCTTAGTGTCAGTTGAAGAAATAAATTAACAATATTAATTTTATAATGAGTATCTTTCCATTCTAAAATTCCTTTTTAGTAAACCAAGCACGGTCTCCAAAATATTTTTTGTCTGATAAAATAAGTTTAAACTAAATGCTTTTTGACTTCTTGCGCAGAGAGAGGCGTTTAACAAACGCTTTGTCACTTGAGCCGCTGTGTGTATGCAAATGTACGCGAATCCTTTTGTGACTGCATGGATAAGTGCTCGATAATGCCCAGAAAATCGCTGCAACAGAGTAATTGTATGTTGTTTGGTCTCATTATCTAATTGTCCATAGACACGCTTAGTCTCCGTCCATCGTCCTTGTTGATAGTTGCAAAAGAGCAAGAGATCAGAGATAATTTTGACATAGAACGCATGCTGTTTTGTATCTGATTTGACAAGCTTGGGCAAAAATAATAAGCGGTGGCAGGTTGTGTGGGGCAATTTTGTCCTGTTGTTATCAAATTGTTGTGACATCTACGTGTCTGTGGGGGAACTTAATGCGTGTAAGAAACACAACTTAGAGCAATTCCGTTTTGTATCTGTTTGGACAAGCTGGGCCAAACATAATAGTCGGTGGCGGTTTGTTTAGGGCAACGTTATAATGATGTTATCTAATTGTTGTGACATCTACGTGTTTGTGGGAGAACTTAAGGCATGTTAGAAACACAACTACGAGCAGTGCCGGTTGGTATCTGATTTGACAAACTAGGACACAAATAATAACCGGTAGCAGTTTGTTTGGGGCAATTTTGTTATGATGTTATCTCAATGTTGTGACATTTACATGTCTGTGGGAGCACTTATATTAAGGCGTGTTAGATACACAACAAGGAGCAATGGTGGGGGCATTCCTTGTCGCCTAATGCAATAATTTAAAGTCTAGTCATGTATATTGACACATGATTTTGTAGATTGTTTAACCTATAATGCCAATATCAAATCTATGTAATCGAGATGAACAATATAATAAAAAGTGGATTGGATACATACTATATCATGGTTAACACTATAGATATCTCACGTGATGTATGAATCAAAAGTACGTGTTTTTTATATTGAACCATTTACTTAAAAACAAAACAAAATCTGTTTTCGTGGAGTCCGTCTTAAAAGTAATCGATTACATATTTACAAAAAGATACAATTTTCGAAGAAGCGTAAATGATTAGCGCCAAAATCGATGATTTCTTCAGCTCAGCTTGTATTGATTATTTCCTCGATGTCCTTACTTTGTTATTTATTTTAGGAAAATGCAATCGTATTTTACGCCTGTCGTATAATCTGTGATGAGACAGGACCCTGTTGCACTGAAGTTAAGTTCCCAAAAAGCCTTCAGACAGACACGGGCTTCTTTTTAGGTTATTAAAAGTATTTTGGTGTTGTCTATCTCCGAACGAAACATAATTGAGCCGCATCCTACGAAAACCGGGCTTTATGCATGTGCGTTAAGTATAGTCCCAGATGTAGCCTGTGCAGCCCACACAGGCTAATAAGCGACCAAACTTTCCGCATTTATGGAATTTTTCGTTAAAAGGAAGTCTCGTTTTAACGAAAATATAGTCTAAGCGGAAAGTGTCGTCCCTGCAGAAAAGCCTTTGCGGACTGCACAGGCTAATCTTTGCAGATCCTTTACGCGAATGCATTAAGCCAGTTTTTTTCCAGAGCGCGGCTAAATAATATAAACCGTTTCTGGATGGGAAAGCTAGTGCGCTACCACTGCACCACGCAGGCGAATTATTAACGCTATCTTACACATATTTTTCAAAATATCGAGGAAAAGCGGGTCAAAAGCATTATTATTTTAGTAATTTTGAATGATGATTATCTATTAATGAACAAATATTGTAATAATTCGTAGTCAGTAGTTTTATTTCGTTTGTTTTTAACGTAATGTATACATTAAAACAAATCTATGACAATTAAGTAATGTGAACAAGTGCCTTTAATAAAACAAAAGTGGCCGAGAAGGCTAGCATCACATTTAGTCAATTATATCCTGAATGGTTTATATATGAGCCGCGTCATACGAAAATGGATCTTTTGCCCTATGATAAAGTCACGCAAGGTTTCGCGGTGTCATAGGCGGAGAGGGAAGCTCCTTGTCAGAATGTGCGAATGCGCAAACTGGTATAGAGCTAGGCTGGACGCTTATGGCATAAGACTCATTATCCTAAGACGTGGCTAAATATGATAAGTGTGCAAATGCCGAATCAGTCTCGAATAATCGCCGTTGCTCTGTGTGAATCACACCTGTGCTTAGTATTGTGAAGGCCATTTTAATATCGATTGAAACTATTTGTGCTTTTTATGGGCACTCGTTTATTTCACGCTCTGTTACCATTGTCGTTCATACAGTGTCGGTTTGAATGCCAAAGCTATAAAACAGACTGTTTCAGAGCCACTTTAGTGTGTTTATGGCATCATCTGAGTAGGTCACATTACTATGGCGTAGGTATATTGGTAATACAATGGAAGCCTCCCCCGCTATTTTGTATCTGCCATTTCCAATAATATATGTGTTAAACTCTATATTTTAAACTAAGCTACTATTTTATTTGCAATAACGATCTAAATACGTGTTGCTTTTAATAATTGAAATGTTAAGAACATAAAAAGTTGTTTCTGATTTATGAAAAAAGTACATTTTATTTAATCGTTTCTTGGTAGCCATTATAACCGTTTTTTTTAAATTCAAAGAATACATTAAACATGATAAAAATACGATATACAATTATCTGGTATGTACTATAATGCACAAACACTAAACGAAATTGTAAACCAAGAGCAATGGAAACTGCCAATGGATCATTAGGTAAATGCATCACCTACCAATAAATACAATTTACAATTAACGACACATTGAGCACACTGACTGCCACGTGAATCTGTCTTCCCGATGATTTCCTCTGTATTTGATAACATAGCAAAACGTGATTTACAAATCATCAACGTGTCTGTGCTGTTTTCACGGGACGCTGCAAAATGCCAGACACAGCGTTCTGGTTTGCGGTTGATTTTTAGAAGGTTCAATAATTGCGCCAATCATTTCTGAAGATAAGGCTTTTGCTTGATTTTTACGAACATTTTGCGCCTAGGGACTGCTGTTTTGGGCTTGCCTCAAAAGTATTTCAGCAATGCATCTGTGATAATTAATATCGATGCATTTGAGCAAACTATTTGTTTTATCTTAATTCATTTGTAGATAACACACATACTGTTGTAGTAAATGTGCATCTGGAATAGGTATATGAATCATTGTCACATTCCGCCAAGATCACATAATTTCAAAATTATGTATTTATAAGACAAGCTAAACGATTTTTTGTATGTGCCCGTGATGTAAAGTTCAGGCAATTTAATATTAAGATCTCTTGCAATACTACGACTTGATAAATTCAATATATTATTAAGAATCTTTTTCCGTAATAAAGTTTCATTAGTAGTAGTATTACATGAATTCTGTTACCCATGAATTGTTTTAGATCGTGACTTGAAAGAACAAATATTTAATGAATGTACACAAATGCGATTTAAAGGTCATTCTGATCACGTTTAAGCAATAACTCGTTAACTGTTATTACTTGCAAATATCCGTGACCTCAACTTCCTCTCTAGCTTAATTATACGTAGTTAGATAGCCAATAGTATGGTCTTAAAATACAAAAAAAAAATGACCGCGTTCAATACAAATAATTTCGCCTAAAATAGCGAATTTCCTGCCCTGGTTCGTTCATGCTCTTGAAATAGGTCTGAAAGACAACGGGAGCGGTTGCTATAATAACAAACGCCGACTTCATGCACCAGTATTATATGACGAGGGCGAAGCCATTATGCTTAAGAATTTATTTATGAGCCGCGTCATACGACAATGGGTTTTATTTCATATGATAAAGTCACGCATGGTGTCATGATCTCATAAGAGGACAGCGTAGCTCCTTGCCAGAATGCGAAAATGCACAAGCTGGTCTGGAGCTACGTTGGACTTTATGCCAAAAGATCCGTCATCGCATAACGTTCACAAGTATAGGTCTGCATAATGCCGAGTCAGTCTCGAATACTCGCCTTTGCTCTGTGTGAAATCACAGCTGTGCTTATAGTATTGTGAAGGCCATTTCAATATCGATTGAAACTATTTGTACGCTTTTTATGACGCGTAAAGTTCACGCTCTGTTACCATTGTATATGATACAGTGTCGGTTTGAATGCCAAAGCAAATAAAACAAACTGTTTCAAAGCCACTTTAGTGTGTTTATGGCATCATCTCAATGGGTCACATTACTATGGCGTAGGTATATTGGTAATACAATGAGTGCCTCCCCCGCTATTTTGCATCTGCCCTTTCTAATAATATATATGTCCAACTTATTTTATTAAATTGAAAAAAATATTTTATTTGCATTAACGATATCATACTCATAAAAACGTATTATTTTCTATAATTGAACTGTTTAGAACGCTATGTGCAAATCACGAATAAAAAGTTGTTTCTGATTTAAGAAAATAATAATTTAATGTACATTTTATGAAGTCGTTTTTTGTATCCATCACAGTTTATTTAAAATTCGAATAATACATTAAACATGATAACAATTCGAAATAATATTATCTGGTGTGTATTTTAATACATTTACACTAAACGAAACTGCAAACCAACAGCAATGAACACTTTCAAAGGATCATTAGGTAAATGCATCACCTACCAATGAATACAATTTAAAATTAACGACACATTAAGCAAACTAACTGCCACGTGAATCTGTTTTCCCGATGATTTCCTCTGAATTTGATAAAATAGTTAAACGTGATTAACAAATCATCAACGTTTGTGCTGCTTTTTCGGGACTCCACAAAATGCCAGACACAGCGTTCTGGTTTTCAGTTGATTTTGAGAATGTTTAATAATTGCGCCATTCATTTATGAAGATAGACTTTTTCTTGATTTTTACGAACATTTTGCTCCTAGGGACTGCTGTTTTGGGCTTGTCTCGAAAGTATTTCGGTTATGCATCTTTGATAAATAATATCGATGCACTTGCAGTAAAAAACGCGTCTTATCTTAATTCATTTGTAGATGACACACACACGGTTGTAGTAAAGGTGCATCTGGAATAGGTATATGAATCATTCTCACATTCCGCCAAGATCATATAATATCACAGTTATGTATTTATAACACGAGATAAACGAATATACATGTATGTATGTAATCGAGAGGAGGTAAATATTCAGACTAGTAAATACTTAGATCTCTTGCAACACCTTGATTTGATACCATTGAGTAATTAAATAGTAATTAAAGTGAATGCGTTTTAATTCCCTTTTATTACTGTTTGATTTTAGTTGCAATGCTATGAGGTTAAATTTTATTTACACTTATATGTATCATGAATATTGCTGGGCCAAGTGTGAGATTGAGCGCTCTATAACCGGTTTAAACCCCCAATGCTTAGGATTGACCGTTCCAAGGCGGTGACCCCAGCTTTATTCTATTATGTGTAAATGTTGTTTCGTTTTGTGCCCTACTGTACCGTATTGGCAATTGGTTCCTTGCCATAAATAAAGGACCACGAAGGTGTGATAGATAGATATATAGATAAGTTTATTCGGCACATACATGTTAAATAATAACATTTACAATTTTCACAGAAGCTTAAATCAAATTAACTTAAAAACAAACACATATATTGAGCACAAAAATATCACAGATTACATTGACTTCATGAGGTATAAATTTGAGATACATTTAAATGTTGATGTTCTGTGCTTCAGATGGAACTTGAGCACTATTGCATTTATCAATTTGGTATTTTAGACTGATAACTGTTAGTTTATTATAGTGTGATATACGNAAAAAAAAAAAAAAAAAAAAAAAAAAAAAACACAGTCGGCCATCCTCAACCCTAAAGGTACTTGTTAAGAAAGGTGTTTTGGCTTCTTTTTTGAATTTGAAGTGATTATTTACACCTTGAGTAGAGTTTTGATGTGAATGATTGAAATCCAATACTGCTGCAGCTTCTGGAGTTTCGCTTCTTTATATTGATAAATTCAATACATTATTAAAAATCTTATTCCGTAATAAAGGTTTATTTTTAGTATCATTACATGCATTTTGTTAACCATGAATTGTTGAAGATCATTACTTGATAGAACGAATATGTGATGGCTGTTTGAATAAATGTTTCAACATTGATTTAATATAAATAATTTCGTTGATTCTTTCTACATAAACAGTTTTTATCATAAATAAAATGTTTTTACATTTTTAAAACATCTTTGATTCCAATAATGCTCCCAAATTTGTTTAACCTCGAATCATTATTCATTGTTTTGTGTTTAGAATGCAATTACCGTCACTATGTTTGTAAATATATTGCTGAGGAAAGGAATCCTACTACCTCACCCAACGTCTAATCCTATGTACTTAAAATGTTTGTAACTTATCTGGTAAACACACTTTGGAATACATATCTTTAAACCAAATATATGCCGAAACAATCAGTATTCAAGACTTTTCTAGTCACGTTTAAGCAATGCGACGTTAATATCTTGTTAGTTGCAAATATCTGTGACCTCAACTTCCTCTTTAGCTAAATTATACATGGTAGGATTGCCAATAGTATGGTCTTAAAATAAAAAAAAGACCGCGTTCAATGCGAATAATTACGACTAAAACAGCGAATTTCCTGCCCTGGTTCGTTCATGCGCTTGAAATAGTTCTGAAAGACAACGACAGCGGTTGCTATAATTACGAACGCCGACTTCATGCACCATTTGTCTATAACGAGGGCGAATCCATTATGCAATGATTATGACAAATCAATACAGGGAGCTAATTTACTTATCATTGCTATATGATCAGGTTGAATTATGTAGAAAAATTAGTAAATAAACGAAAAACACGTAGACAATTGTTTTTTTTTTATAAAACCACAACCATTTTGATGATTCCGTATGATTTAAACATTATATTTCCAACATGCATTCCTAGTATAATAATTATATAATTATATAACTGATACATTTGACGATGACAAACCTTTAGTATGTATTATCTAAGTATTCCATTTTGGAACTATCTATAGCTCACCTTAGCATGAGGTGCTAACTGTGAGCTACTGTGCTCATGCCCGGCGTCCGTACTGTGAGCTACTGTGCTCATGCCCGGCGTCCGAACTGTGAGCTACTGTGCTCATGCCCGTCGTCGTGACTGTGAGCTACTGTGCTCATGCCCGGCGTCCGTACTGTGAGCTACTGTGCTCATGCCCGGCGTCTGTACTGTGAACTACTGTGCTCATGCCCGGCGTCCGTCGTCGTGCGTCGTTTGTCGTCAACTAGCTCGTTATCGCACTGGAGAACACATTTGTGATTCAATATAGTTGAAACTTACTCAGAATGTTTATCTTAAAAATAAAAAGTCCTGGTTTGAATCTGGGTGAAGTGCGTCGGAATCATAGGTCAAATTTTTGACAAAACCATGTTATCACTGAACTGGCATCATGTATTACTCAATCTTGATGAAACCTATACAGACTGTTTATATTGACGATATCTAGGCTTAGATCGAATCTGGGTAACGTGCGTTTAAATACTCGGTCGCAAGATCAAATCCTAGTTACCAATCTAGAGGCCACATTTATGACTACTCAATTTTGATCAAATATGGTCAGAATGTTCTCTTGACATTATCGTTGTCACGAAGGTGAAAGATGTTAAACATTCCTACCACAATTGGGGACAACACTACTTTTTTAAGCTTGATGATTTTTGTTTAGAATCTGTTCGCCCAAAAATAAGATCACCAGATTAAATCTTCAACAATTGGTGTCCGTGAACTGTGATGAGCACTTATGGCCCTCTTGTCTAGGATTTTTCTAGATTTATGTTTATTTTCTTTTTTTTTTCAAGTTAATTTGTAGATTTTGCAAATTTGTTTTTCATATATCTTTAATTTGACTAATTTCATGATCTCAGTTTGTACATGGACCATATGACGTAACATTGCAGAGTTTCAAACTATTTGGTTGTAAAAACAAGTGAGTGCTTGCATAGCAGATCAAAGCGCTGAAGGCACTGAATTTGTTCGCTATTGCATAATCTTAGAAGCAACTCAGTTTTCAAACTTATGTTTTAGCTTTGTATATCGCAAGTTTGAAATGAACACAACCCATTCAAATTTTAAAGGGTGTGTCTTAAAGCACAGGTCGAGATGTGTGTGACTGTTTATCCTTATAGTTATGTTATAGATGACTATAGACTATAACTTAGACAAAATAACAACAATATGTCTTTTTATTCACAATTGGTCGCTGCACTGGCAGCCATCTTCAGAATTGTGGTTGCCTTGCTAAAAAATAACAAGCCTATATTCGTGTACATGTCGTGGTATGTGTATCTAATACTTTATCTATTTTCTTTAAATTATTGAGAAACAATTTTGCCCACATGACAGACTTTTAATGCAGCGTTAAGCCCCGTTTTCCCTGAAAGCAGCCAATATGTACATATTTCAATGATGAACTTACCAATGTAATCGCACCAGCTGTTATAAACACTAGACTGGCCAATATGTTCCACAAGCTCTTAAACCTATTGTTTACATAATTACAGGCTGTCATCTGCTGTATTGTACCAGTTAAGTATAAACAGAAACGCTTTAAGCATTTGTCGTCTCCTAAATTTGACTGGAGTTATCCACACAGGCAGTCATAGGTTACGGGCCCTACTGTAGCTAAGGCATACTGAGTTTTAAAATTGCGTCTGCATTATTTGTGAGCTTTGCTCACAAATAAAAATGGCAAATGTCATGCCCTGATGCATTCATGTGCGAGGATTATTTCTGAAAGACAACGGGAGCGGTTGCTATAATTACAAACACCGGCTTCATGCACCATTATTCTTTGACGATGGCGAAGCTATTATACAATCATTATGACAAATCAATACCGAGAGCTAATTGCTTGGCTTTACTATAAGATTATGTTCAATTATGTTCTGTCGAAGGGATGATTAAATACATTTTAAGAAAATCCAGAATAAATAATTTTATGATGCACAGCCTTGTCTTGTAACTGTTTCTATGTAGCTGAATAATTATTACTAGACGTTCTATAATAGCGCTTCCAATATATCCCACAGTATGAAACGAAATTGTTAACCAAGAGCACTGAAAACTGTCAATGGATCATTAGGTAAATGCATCACTTACAAATGAATACAATTTACAATTAACGACTCATTGAGCATACTGACTGCCACGTGAATCTGTTTTCCCGATAATTTCCTCTGTATTTGATAAAATAGTAAAACGTGATGAACAAATCATCAACGTGTCTGTGCTGATTTTTCGGGCTGGTGCATCACGCCAGACACAGCTTTCTTGTTTTCGGTGATTTTTAGATTGTTCAATAATTGCGCCATCGATTTCTGTAGATAAGGCTTTTGCTCGTTTTTTTCGAACATTTTGCGCCTAGGGACTTCTGTTTTGGGCTTCTTCTGAAAGTATTTTAGTAATTCATCTTTGATAAATGATATCGATGCATGTGCAGTTAACCCTTTGCATGCTGGGAAATTTGTCGTCTGCTAAAATGTTGTCTGCTAAATTTCTAAAATTAGCATTTTCGTCGATTTTTTTTTCAAAGAATACTATCAGAATAGCAAACAGTTTGGATCCTGATGAGACGCCACGATGTGTGGCGTCTCATCTGGATCCAAACTGTTTGCAAAGGCCTTCAAAATCCGGTTCCAGCGCTCAAAGGGTTAAATGTTTGTCTTATCTTAATTCATTTGTAGATAACGCACTCACTTTTGTAGTAATGGTTCATTCGGAAAAGGTATATGAATCATTGGCACATCCCTCCAAGATCATATAATTTCAAAGTTATGTATTTATAAGACAAGCTAAACGAGCATGTGTTCGTCGTCGAGATGTAAAGTTCAGAAAATTAAATATTTAGATCACTCACGACACTTTGATTGATAAATGCAATATATCATTAAGAAACTAATATAGAAAAAAAATTCATATGTACAAATGTTGTATTATTACATGAATTTGTATATCCATGATTTTGTATAGATCGTTACTTGATAGAACGAATATTTGATGGCTGTTTAAATAAATGCCGAATTAATTATAAATCAGTCGTAAAGGCTGATCTGGTCACGTTGAAGCAATCACTCGTTAAAATGTTGTTAGTTGCAAATATATATGACCTCAACTTCCTCTCTAGCTAAATTATACGTAGTAGGATTGCCAATAGTATGGTTCTAAAATATAAAAAAATGATCGCGTTCAATGCAAATTATTACGCCTAAAATAGCGAATGTCCTGCCCTGGTTCGTTCATGATCTTAAAATAGGTCTGAAAGACAACGACAACGGTGCTATAATTACAAACGCCGTCTTCATGCACCAGTATTCTATGACAAGGGCAAATCCATTATGCAATGATTACGACTAATCAATACCGATAGCTAATTTACTTTTCAACTTGCTATAAGATCAGGTTGAATTAGTCGAACAATTTATAAATAAATGATAAACACGTAGACTATAAATAATTTTTATAAAACCACAGCCATGTTGATGATTCCGTATGATCTTAACATTGGATTCCCAACATGCATGCCGAGTAAATTGTTTATTTACTGACACATTTAATGCACTGGATGATACTATTTTAATCCAATCTTGATGGTACTTACTCAGAATGTTTATTTTCTAAATTTGGCCGGGTTTGAATCTGGGTCACTTGCATTAAAAAACTTGGTCACCAGGACAAATTTTATAAATACCATGTTATCACTGCTACATTCATAACTCAATCTTGAGGAATCCTATACATAATGTGTGTATTGACAATATCTAAGCTGAGCTCGAATATCTGGATCACGTGCGTCCAAATACTAGGTCGCGAGGTGAAATCTTATAAAAATCTAATTATCTCTCCAGAGGCAATATTTATTACACAATCTTGATGGAATAAGTTCAGATTGTTATCTTTACATTATCTAGGTCATGGGGTCAAATCTTTAAAACATTTTTACAACTCTAGGGGCAACATTTATGATTCAAGCTTGATGAAACGTTGTAAGAATATTTATCTTGAAAATCTACACCAAGTTTGAATCTTTTTCGTCCATATATTAGGCCACCGGATTAAAATTCAACACTTGTTGGCCTATAACTGTCGTGAGCGCTTATGGGCCATCATGGTCCACTTGTTTAAGAGTGGTCTTGTTTTGACTTGTCATTTTTCAAATATTTTATTCTGATATATATATCTAAGATAGAAACATTAATTTGTTGATATTTCAAACCTTATTCTAATATATATCTAAGATACTTACATTAATTTGTTGATTTTTCAAACCAATTTTATCCTATATCTATATTTGTTTACTTATTTTCATGATTTCAGTTTGAAAGGGCAATATTACGTAACAGTGCACGATTTCAAACTATTTTTTCGTAAAAATAAGTGAGTGCTTGCATCGCAGAAAATGGCAAATGTCCTGCCCTGGTTCAGTCAAGTGCGAGGATTATCTGAAAGACAACGGGAGCGGTTGCTATAATTACAAACACCGGCTTCATGCACCATTATTCTTTGACGAAGGCGAAGCTATAATACAATCATTATGACAAATCAATACCGAGAGCTAATTGCTTGGCTTTACTATAAGATTATGTTCAATTATGTTCTGTCGAAGGGATGAGTAAATACATTTAAAGAAAATTGTAACTGTTTCTTTGTGGCTGAATGATTATGACTATACTATCTATAACAGCGCTTCCAATATATCCCACAGTATGAAACGAAACTGCAAACCAACAGCAATGACACGTATCAATGGATCATTATGTAAATGCATCACTAACCAATGAATACAATTTACAATTAACGACACATTGAGCAAACTGACTGTCACGTAAATCTGTTTTCCCGATGATTTCCTCTGTATTTGATAAAATAGTAAAACGTGATGAACAAATCATCAACGTGTCTGTGCTGTTTTCGCGGGACGCTGCAAAATGCCAGACACGGCGTTCTGGTTTGCGGTTGATTTTTAGATTGTTCAATAACTGCGCCATCCATTTCTGAAGATAAGACTTTTACTTGATCTTACGAACATTTTGCGCCTAGGGACTGCTGTTTTGACTTGTCTCGAAAGTATTTCAGTAATTCATGTTAGATAAATGATTTCGATGCACGTGCAGTTAAATATTGGTATTATCTTAATGCATTTGTAGATAACACACACACTGTTGTAGTAAATGTTCATTTGAAATAGGTATATAAATCATTGGCACATCCGGCCAAGATCATATAATTTCAAAGTTATGTATTTATAACGCAAGCTAAACGAGAGTGTGTACGTCGTCGAGATGTAATGTTCAGACCAATTAAAAATTAAGATCTCTTGCAACACCATATGATTAATTCGATATATTTTTAAAAATCTCATAAAGTAATACAGTTTCATATGTAGTATCATTACATGAATTTGGTTAACCATGAATTGTTGAAGATCATTACTTGATAGAACAAACATTTGATGGCTGTTTAAATCAGTGTCGTAACCATCAGTTGTGAAGGCCATTCTAGTCACGTTTAAGAAATGACGCGTTAAATGTTGTAAATTGCAAATATATGTGACCCCAACTTCCTCTCTAGCTAAATAATACATGGTATGATTGCCAATAGTATGGTCTTAAAATAAATAAAATGACCGCGTTCAAGGCAAATAATAACGCCTAAAATAGCGAATTTCCTGGCCTGGTTCGTCCATGCGCTTGAAATAGGCTTGAAAGACAACGACAGCGGTGCTATAATTACAAACGCCGACTTCATGCACCAGTATTCTATGACAAGGGCAGATCCATTATGCAATGATTATGACAAATCGATACTAAGAGCTAACTCACTAAACATAGCAACATGATTAGGTTGAATTAGTGACTAAACGAAAAACATATTGACAATAAATACTTTTATAAAACCACAGTCATGTTGATGATTACGTATGATTTAAACATTGTATTCCCAACATGCATTCCTAGAATAATTATTATATAAGTAGATGTATATAACTGGTACATTTGAAGATGAAAAACCTATAAAATGCATTTTTCTGAGTATTACATTTTAGAAACTATCTATAGCCCAGCTTAGCATGAAGTGCTAATTGTCAGCTATCGTGATCAAGTCCGGCGTCCGTCGTCGTGCGTCGTTTATCGTCAACTAGCTCGTTATCGCATTGCAGGACATATTTTAAATCTGCTATCGATGACCTTGGTAATCGGGTCAGCTCTTTTAAACACTCCTGCACTCTAAGGACTAATGATTCAAGCTTGATGAAACATTGTTAGAATCTTTATTTTGATAATATAAAGTTTGAACCTGATGCGTCCAAAAACTAGGTCACCAGGTTAAATCTTTAACAATGGGCGTTCGTGAGCTGTAGTTACCGCTTATGGGCCATCATGACCCTCTTGTCTAAGAGTGGTATTGATTTGAGTTGTCATTTTTCAAATATTTTATTCTAATATTAATCTAAGGAATATACATTAATTTGTTGATTTTTCTAACCTTTTTGTGTTCTATATCTTTAATGTTTTACTAATGTTCATGATCTCAATTTGTACACGGATCATTTGAGTTACATTGCAGGATTTCAAACTATTTGGTCGAAAAATCAAGTAAGCAGACAATGGCAAATGTACTGCCCTAATGCTTCATGTGCGAGGATAATTTCTGAAAGACAACGGAAGCGGTTGCTATAATTGCAAACACCGGCTTCATGCACCATTATTCTTTGACGATGGCGAAGCTATTATACAATCATTATGACAAATCAATACTGAGAGCTAATTGCTTGGCTTTACTATAAGATTATGGTCAATTATGTTCTGTCGTAGGGATGAGTAAAAACATTTTGAGGAAATCCAGAATAAATATTTTTTATCATGCACAGCCTTGTCTTGTAACTGTTTCTTTGTGACTGAATAATTATGACTAGACTATCTATAATAGCGCTTCCAATATATCACACATTATGAAGTTTAGGGTTAGATGTTTTAATTTTCCAAGGAATGTATATATATATATATATCCCCGCGTTTGCTGCTGCTGTTGGTATTGCTACTCTATCTGTTATTGTTCACTTTTCGATACTCTCTATATATAACTATATCCCGGCGAGAACATGGCGAAAGACACATCAATAAAATGAACGACGGGCGTCATGTCGTCCGCTCATAAAACATCTAAGGAAAACAGCAACCATTACCAAGTAGTTACCAAAGGTATTTTTCGATCCCATCGTTTCGAAGTTAAATAGTACTTTTAACTTTAGGATACTTATACTGCCAGAAATATTGCTTATAGTTTTATGTGTTGAAAACAGAAGCCTGTTTCACATGAAGCAGGGGAATATTAATATTTCACTCTTCTGTATATGTGAGCAGGCAATATGCTGGTGACTTCTCTATAAAATAAATTAGCCACGACTAGTTTCAGAATTCTAAAGATGACGTAGATATGGATCGAGCAATCTCTTAATGATATCGATATTCGTGACGTGCAAACATATAGTATCTGTTATCTGATAACGTATCGCCGGTGTGCTAGGGCAATACAGTAGTATACGTTTATGTTATTACAGTGAGTTCAATTTATATCATATCATCACGCTCGAATGTGTCTTTGTAATAAAAAGACTTCCACCCCCGCTGTTCGAATATAGAAGAAACGAGATCAGGAGAGTAATTATTGCTAGCGTCAGCAAATATTATACTGTGGAGGAAATACATAGAAGAAACTATTATTATCATATGAAAACCTTAACCTTCAGTATTAATTTATTTTTTGGCAAAGCTCAAGTTTTTATTCGATAATTAAAAATATCTAGTATTGTTTGTTGCGCTGTAATAAACACATATTTTGCTTTAATAGTTTTAATATGAGTTTAAATTGGACTGAAGTCCTAGCAATAACCGGTTTACCTTTGGTTCTGTATGCCAAGAAAACATATGTTCATTTTAATAGCATTTTATTGCCTTAAATATATAAAATGCATGACATTTCACAGTTTGATCATGTGTACAAAAGCAAAGGGGTTACTAATTTTATCAACACTAGCATTACCATTAACGGACTTGTGTTGATATGGGGGTCATAATAGTATTTATCCACGTGAAAATAATTTATGAAACAAGTACAATACATAATTGAACGAGATAGGATTTGAAAACATTAATGACTCCCCTTGCTTTCCCAACATGGATGGCATTTTAAATGATATCATTCCCCTATAGTTGTAAATCAGTCAGCAATAAAATTCAATTTTTTGTTAAATAAACTAGCTTGGCCATGTATTTGGCATAATCCCTGTGAACGAGTACAACAAAAGTTGAATGCCTTTAACGATGACAGTAGCGTTAAAAGCAGAGGGTAAACTGCTTATATTGTGTTTTATCATAATTGAAAGTATGTTTAATTGATTGTTATTATGGGTATTACCGGTTCTCAAAATGTATATTGTACATATATCATTTCATGTTAAAAGCCTATGGTACATTGACCTTTGACGCATTGACATCAAAATGTTTAGACCTGTTCCTGTCCTCCGAAGTAACATTCGTTAAAATAAGGTCCAAATATGCAGTTTTAAGGCTGAAACTGTGAAAAAGCAAACATCGTTAACAATAGCAAAACGTGTTTTTAAAATCATTAAAGCTTCGGTTAAGTATTTTTGACATATCTGAATATACAGTAGCATTTAGGCAATTGCAGTAAGATGTTTGCATTTTTGATTGTTGAATCCCACATTTCTCTTCCTCAGGTAAAAGCTGATTTGGTACTCGTCAAATGAAATCTATCTTTATATCGTCCCTTTCCTGATAAAACAATTTCATTATATCTTATTGTAAATGCATTCTTAAATTATATTTAAGTAAATGAAATAGGTGAGTGATTCATTTATTATAAATCTGTCACTTGTCTTAAACTAACGGACAATAATTTCTCCCCTGATATTTGTTCTGGAGGTTTATTATTTGTATATGTATTAGTACATGTATTTGATAGTTATAAAGTTATGTTGAAAAAAGAAAGATTATTTGAGGTAGTTGTCCTCTCTTCAAAAGCTATGTTTTGTTTGATTGGATCTATATTGCAAACATCAGTGGCCTCATGTGTACCAGCCATATCAATAATAGGTACCATGTGAGATTAAAATTAAATGTCACATGGTACCTTTTTGCACCAATGACATGATATATTTCCAATGTTAGGGCCATTCAATACTGGAATGAGTGCAATGAAAACAAATTGCAGGAAATGGCGGAGTTCTAAATCTGATTCTTTCATGCACAATGCGTTTTTTTGCGTAGCTGATTACGATTACGTTTGACCTAGATTTAGTGAGGTTATTTGCACTCGGTTAATTCAATGCCTAATAGAATTGCGAAGATATTAATTATTTTGGGGCATAACACGATACAGCCATGTTAAAATGTCCACCAATAACTGATGCATTCGGTTGGGGATTAACATTTACATAATAATTTACATAATTTGTTAAAACAAATGTATGAAAACATTTTCGACAAAACCTATAAACCTTACGATAATAATGAACAGTATGACTAATTGCAAGCCAGGAATAGAATATTGAATTCGTTTACACAATAAAATTATACGTTTCTTGAGCCAAGCTAAGCGCTCTATAAATAGCAAGTTCTAACCTCCAATTCACTGGGCGCTTGCCCTTAGTAAATTAAATAATGAAACTATATTTAATAAACCTCCGGTGTATGTTATTTTATATTTGAATTGCGGTTGCGTGTTACGGTAAACTATTATATATATATATATTTTAATCATTTCTTAGACGATGTTGTCGAATCTATAATGTCTAACGTCATTAATAAAATCAAAGTAACTTGGTGAAAGAGGTCTCGAATTACGACAAACCGTTATCCGTATTTCATTACCTTCATCCGCGTAGCAGAAAATACAATATATGCATTGCTTCTGATACGTATAGTATATTATTTAAAATAAATATGCACAGTAAAGTAACAGTTGTTGTTATGTGTGCTTTTTAAATTTAACTGACAAATGCACTTTGAAGTTAGTTTTCATAAATGAATAATATTTAGGTTTCTTATGGCGAAAACATGGGACAGTCGTTTATTTCCGTTACAGATATGTCGGTGAGAGTATTGTCAGATTTATTTTGGGTCAGATTAGTTTATTTTAGGATTTTCGACGAATCTAGAGTCCGAGATCTTTTATTATTGTCTTTTACAAAATGCAGCTAAAAATATATGGAGTGAATCTAATCAGCGATGTTTTTCAGGAAACGCACACTTACACTTACCGACAGAAACTATAAATTAAACCTGTCATTGCACAATTTACCACTTACGTGATTAACAAATCATCAAAGCCACCGTATGCATGTCTTGCGTCGCCGCAAAACGCCAAACACAGGAGCCTGTTTTGGTGGTGTGATGCGTTGAATGTTTCATAGTAGCGTCAGCCATTTCTCTTTCATGGGTCATATTGGATTTTTGTTGTTGATCGTGTGATCGTCTTTTATCATGGAAATGCTGTCTTGTTCTGATCGACCATTCGAATTTTGTTGTACAATATGTAATTCACTCGGCAGCACGAACGTATTTTTGTGTATATACATTTTTTATGTAGACTCTATATGTGCAGTCACAGTTTTTGTTCAGTGCAGACTACGTTAGTGTATATATCATTGTTCGTTAACAGCTGCCAAAGCTCCAACAAACATTTTGCCCACTTTCATAACCACATTCAACCTTACTATCTCCACCAGCAATATTCATTCTACACGATGGCATGCTCTCAAAGTATTTGGCTTGATAATAACCCGACTTTCTGTATTGAAAAGAATTGAAGAAATGACGAACTTCCTGTCCTGATGCGTTTCTGCGCGTTCTTTGTTTTGTTAACGTGAACGGCAGCGGTTTCAATAATTACAACAGCTTGTTTTATGCAACATTGACGAGGGAAAAGTCATTATGCAGTGGTGATGACAAATCAATGATGAGTTATAATTGCTAAGCAATAACACACAAAAAAGTGCATTTACGTCCTGCTGACAGGCTGCATAAATATAATGATGTCAAACTCAGGTTTGACGTAGACACGATATCATCGAGCGTCTGTGGGGCAGTTGGATTTTTTTTTCAGTTTTCAACACATCTGAGTTGAAGATTGCAAACAAATACATATACGATATGAACAATAGCACAATATTGTTATGATATCGTAGATGAACAAAACAATATTTGCAACGCTAAGGTTATCATAGACACACAAGGATGTATACAATGTACTAACAGAGGAAAAAGGCATAGAGAAAATATCAAAAGGTGCATATAATTATATAGACATGTTTCAGTGTTTGTAGACAAACAATGCTGTATAAATTTTAATAACAGATGAAAAAAGGCGTAGAGAAACAATTATTATATATTATACTTCATATATAAAATATAACAAATACTTCAAGTAAATGACGAGTAATAATGCCATTTGTGTCTGATCATATATAAAGCAACGTACTAATAAAACTAAACGATATTAGATAAATACAGTTTGTAATCCCGACGTTAAAACATGTTTGTTTATTGCTATGTCTCGACAAGAAGTTATATGTTGGCTTGTCTTAGTTTGTTCCCTGGTATCACACTGCTGAAACGTTATAAAATGTAAGGGTTAGAAATATATTCTTATTTTATATAAATCGTTTAAAAATCGATATGATACTTGAAACTTCAAAAACAGTTATTATACTTCCCCATTGCCCGGTATCTTTATTAATCTTAACATTATCTAGTCGTAGTACTTGTCCAAAAAAGTACTCTATCGATAATTACTGCGCGCACACTGAGTCGTTTTGAAAGACCCAGATCTTTGATGTCACTTTAGAAGAAAGGCAATCCACGTTTTGGTGGTTGTAATGCTAATAATTAGTAACAGTAAGCATGTGCAAATCGGTATGTTCATGTCATTTGGGAAATCCAAATCGCGTTTCAAATAACATTCACTACATTGACTAGGTCTATATCCGACATGGGTGGGATATAAAGACAGAGAGCATGGAGAAACACGCGTCTATTTTGCCCTTTATCTTTCCCAGATACGCTATTATCTTTTTGACAGCTGCATTCCATCGTGACAGAAGCTGTAGCAGCAAGAATCCTCACAGAATTGAAGTCATAAGATTTGGCAAATGTCCGATAGCTACCGAATTTGTTCGATAAACATGTCAATCACCGAATGTTGTTGCAGTGTTTCCAGCAAGTTCGAAAAGTTTCCGTAGATAAAAAGAATAAAGTTATTTGCATTTAGTGTAGAATATGCAAAGTATTTGCATCTAGTGTAGAATATGCAAAATATGTAAACTTTGTAGACAAATATATATTATTAAATGATTTTGTAGTAAAAAATATATTTTTTAAACTGTTAGGCAAAATACCTTTACTGGTTTTTTAATTTTTAAATATGTTAAATTAAAGACATTATACATCATTACATTGAAAAGAAAGTTAAATTAAATGTAAAAGAGTAATTTATTATGCCCCCCTTCGAAGAAGAGGGGGTATATTGCTTTGCTCATGTCGGTCGGTCTGTCGGTCGGTCTGTCGGTCGGTCCGTCCACCAGATGGTGTCCGGATGATAACTCAAGAACGCTTAGGCCTAGGATCATGAAACTTCATAGGAACTTTGATCATGACTCGCAGATGACCCCTATTGATTTTGAGGTCACTAGGTCAAAGGTCAAGGTCACAGGTCAAGGTCACAGTTACTGGAAATAGGAAAATGGTTTCCGGATGATAACTCAAGAACACTTACGCCTGGGATCATGAAATTTCATAGGGACATTGGTCATGACCGGCAGATGACCCCTATTGATATTCAGGTCACTAGGTCAAAGGTCAAGGTCGCAGTGACCCTAAGCAGTAAAATGGTTGACTGGAAATAGGAAAATGATTTCCGGATGATAACTCAAGAACGCTTACGCCTGGGATCATGAAACTTCATAGGGACATTGGTCATGACTGGAAGATGACCCCTATTGATTTTTAGGTCACTAGGTCAAAGGTCAAGGTCACAGTGACTCGAAACAGTAAAATGGTTTCCTGATGACAACTCAAGAATAATTAGGCCTAGGATCATGAAACTTCATAGGTACATTGATCATGAGTCGCTGATGACCCCTATTGATCTTCAGGTCACTAGGTCCAAGGTCAAGGTCACGGTGACTCGAACCAGTAAAATGGTTTCCGGATGATAACTCAAGAACGCGTACGCCTAGGATCATGAAACTTAATATGTACATTGATCATGATTCGCAGATGACCCCTATTGATCTTCAGGTCACTAGGCCAAAGGTTAAGGTCAAAGTGACTCAAAACAGTTAAATGGTTTCCTGATGATAACTCAAGAATACTTAGGCCTATGATCATGAACCTTCATAGGTACATTGATCATGACTGGCAGATGACTCCTCTTGATTTTCAAGTCACTAGTTTGTAATTAAAAGTGCATCCTCACAGTAACATATATACATGTAGATACATGTACAGAAGAGCTGTATTTAGCGGACATGATTTTTCAGGTCGGTAATGTTTTCTTTAATATTCCTTGCAGTGACAAAAGGAAGAAGGCCCTTTATAAACGCTTAAAACTCCCTATGGGAATAAATGGACTTGCATTTCATTGTAGTAACCAGACAAAGAGGATTTTTTATATAATTGATAGATTTAAAGAATTTCTGCAAGCTAAATTAAATGTAAAAGACTAATATATTTAAGTTCTATGAACAGTACAATCATAATTGTTTATTATTTTGTAAATATTTAAAAGTTCATATATAATAATCATTAAATTGAAAAGAATGAAAGGAAAACTAAATCCAATGTAAACGAGTAATATATTTAAGTTCTATGAACTGTACAACCATAATTGCCTGCCTGTGGTATAGAATCGGTCTCACCAGTGTCGCGGCATTAATGACCTCTGCTAAATTAGGACTCGAGGAAAATTGCTGGATATCTAGTGTATATTGACAGCTGGAATGGTGCCTTCTATTTATGGCTGAGTAAATAACGCAAAATCACGAAATTGATTAACGATTACTGTTCAAACCGAGTGTATGACACCGTCTTTAGAAAGTCTTTGAAGATTTTATTTCTTATTCCGCAGAAATACATTCGACTACAAGACATCGTGGATCGATACCTACAATGATTTGTACAATATGATTTTTATTGATACATCCACTAGAGTTTTGAATGTAATTTGTTTTCGGATACATGTCACAAGTAAAAAGAAACAAAATAACCGAATTAGGAAGAGAGAACCTGGTTTAAATTCGTTTGAAATGAACACTCAACATTGTGTTGAATTTGTTTCTAGTTTATAGGATTTCAAATGAAATTTGTTTATGTTTCCATTCATGTTCTTTGTTTTGTTAATAATGTATAACTGTGCAAAATCAGTGATCTGTAATTGTAAGTTAATCCTCGCATTAATAGATATTAGCCAAACACTTACAAAAAAGCTTACAAAGCTTATGATTTGTCATTACGTTAATATCTTCTTTAATATTCCTCGAGATGACATAAGGTAGATGGCCCTTTATTCTTAAAACTCTGTAAGGCAATTAAAACACTTGAATTGCAGACAAAGCGGACAATTGTATTCGGACATTTTTTAAGTATTATTGTAGTATGTAGGGCATATATGAACACATTACAAATATATTTTGCAAATGATGCATTGTAAGTCGGTCTTTATTTTAGTTATTCAGCTGGCATGACATAATATATCACGATTGAATTGATTAGCTCAACTTATGTCATGGTGGTCCTAACTCCATAAAAGTTAGTGTATGCCTAAATACAGCTCAATGTCAAATACATAAACCCGATAAGGAAACGAATTCCCAGACTGCTGTGTACAGTGTAATGGCTATTTTTATACAGTAAAATTGCGCAATGTCCGGTGTTCGTTTTCTCACAGTGTCTACCAAAGCCATGGTTTGTCATGGTATTGTTGTGAATGGTACTTGATTCATACTCTAATTATTGCAACACAAAATGCGTAGTCAAACAAAACGTAAACATGTCATGAGTGGATAAGAAAACACATGTATACTACTTAAGAAAAATTTCTTTCATTAAACATTGTCATAAATTAACAAGTTTGAATAGGTACGTGTAACTAGGACGATATGCTTCTTTATGTTTTCAAAAGGTTAACACAGATAGTAGCAAAACATTTGTATCATACCACTTCATTGATATCTGCTTGAAATAACGGTGCCGGATATATTTATATATCACGTCAAAAGAAACTTTACTGTTTTGAAGTATGTGATTTTACTCGGAATCAACTATAAAGTCATTATTTTTGGAACAGTAGAATCCGATTCAACAAAACAAACAATTTGATACCAAGAGGCTATTCAGACACAACTAGCAACAGAAAGGCAAACACATATTATACAAGTATAAACGCAAGTGCTCGTGACGTCATTTGCATTATTAACACGTCAACTATAATTTTTATTACCGCTATATATGCATTGTCGTAGTGAAAATATTCTATTATTTCTTTTCCAATGGGGACGTAGAGATATTATAAACAGACAAACGGGTTACTGCTCTGTCGGTGTGTAATATATCAGGCTCGGCACGAATTAATCAACGGCTCGGAAAGCATTTTATTCTAAGCCTAATGACATATTTCACAACGATAGGGCAGTAACCCCTCATTCTCTATAAACAATTCATAGCGTATATTAACAGACACCAATTCAGATCATTTTAGTCTGAACCATATAAAACTGATGTAGAGTGATTAATCTAAAATGAATAGGTCTAGTAATGTATCAATACTACAATAGGTATAGTGATATAATCATAGTGCCCTACATTTAAGACTACATTTATATGGAAGTATATATGCACTAAATATTCATTTGCCTATCGGTTATTTTTTATTAAGTATGTTTTCATATTTAAGTATGCTTTATCAATTTCTATATATAAAGATATGTCTAATACAACTAAAATAAAACATTGTTATACAAATTGATTCTTGAACAATACAGTACGCTCATCTGCTGATACGAACGTTTTGTATGCATTCTCCACTGAAATAATTAGCAGAAGTGTCACATTTATTGTAAGTATACGAAGGGGATTTTTTATTGTGAAACCCACCAGTTACAACATTTACCTAGCTGTTTTCATAGCAGTTAACGTCACCGGCAGATGCGGTAACTTTTCATTTCTCAGAGCGGTCACTAAATGTGATTAGCGTACAGAGAATGTATTGTAGCAATTAGCGCCAATGATTTATTTAATACAATCATTAACACTCTTTTTTCAGATTATTATTTATTTGATCTTGTACAGAACAGAACAGAACTCCACTTAATGTACATCTCAGGCATACAGGTATTTAGTAAGAGGAACAATATATCTTTTGTTATAATTTATTTAAATAGACATGTGCTTTACGGTTAACGGGGTACAGTCAAAATACAAGACAAAAAATACAACAAAAACAACGATAAGTGAGATGATGCAAAAATATGCCGTGTTCTGAGAAAACTGGGCATAATGCATGTGCGTAAAGTTTCGTCCCAGATTAGCCTGTGCAGTCCGCACAGGCTAATCAGAGACGACACTTTCCGCCTAAACTGAATTTCCGCTAAGAAGGGACAATATTTAATCGAAAAATGCCATAAAGCGGAAATTGTCGTCTCTGATTAGCCTGTGCGGACTGCACAGGCTAATCTGGGATGACAATTAACGCACAAGCATTATGCCCAGTTTTCTCAGAACATAACAAAAATGATGGGGAGTATTACACAAAGCTATACAATTGCATGTATGAAGGGACTCACAACTAGGTAAAAACGAATTATTTTTAGAATGCGCAGATATGATACAAACCATATAGTAATTATTGTTATACCGTTGTTGCTTTCTCGATACATATATCAAATATAACGAGGCAGGTTCATACGGTATGTTTTCTCCATAAAACATGTCGTTTTAAAGAATCCACGCATTTTTGGTTTGTATTATAATTATTATTATTATTATTATTATTATTATTATTATTATTATTATTATTATTATTATTATTATTATCATCATGATCATGATCATGATCATGATCATCAT
>VMBQ01006698.1:0-53933 GCA_007657795.1 Dreissena rostriformis | reverse complement strand
GTTTCAAGGTTCTGAATCTTGACACGAAAAATGATTTTGAGTATACTCATACATGGATATTTTTTTCTTGAATCGTGCATCAAAATGTTGTCATTAGTTTGGTCTGGTGTATCTTAAACAAAGAGTAATTAGAAAGCAATTAAATCGAATTATTATCTTGTATTGCTTTGGAATCTGAATTGCGGTTAATGTGTATTTACGCGTGTGTGTTTATGTGATTAATGCGGGACTTTTGTTGAGTTTGAGCGGTGTTTGATCCCCTCAAGTGTAACATACTTTTTCGTATTCCGCGATGGACATTAAACCGAGTGGCAGTGCACTCGGTGTTTCAAATCGTGAACGAAAAGCACATGGTATTTTCTGGAATGTCTCTTGTATTGGGTAGATGGCCATCTGGGACAGCGAAACGGTGGACTCAATAATATTTACTACACGCATACCTTAACAAGATCTGGCAAGAACTTGACTGGTGGCTTTGCTGGTTGACATCATAATTATGCAACTATATATTGGTCGTTGGTGTTTAATATATGTTGTCATATCGCACCGCATGCATCATAAATATTATTTCATGAATAAAAAAAAAAATCTCTATAAAAAATGATATTAAAGTCTTTTCTTTTCTGTGCACGCCTTAATGAGTATAAGAGCATCTATAGGAGATAAAACTTGTTGACACATGTTCGAAAATATTGGTTGATTTAGGAGTACAATATTGTGTGCGTCAATATTTGTTATTATAGGAGTAGGCCATTGACTAACGACCTTCTTTAAAGGGCACTTCGTGTTAGAATTAAGTAACTATTTAATCTTTACTCTCCTGCTCGAAATTTACTGGTTATTGAACATAACGTCAATTCAAACTTGTAAATGGTTGATATGTCAGTTATGCCTTTTGTAATAGTGCGGTGGGTTATTTACTCAATCATATGTACAGCGAATTCATTTCAGCACAATGAACATCTTACCAGTTTATATACGTTGTATGTCTTGTATAGTTGCAGGAGTTGCAGTAAGCCCTGATGGGAAGAGGATCTATCTGACTGACAGTGCTAATGGAAGGCTTGTCACCCTGACCATGGATGGAGCAGTCACAGCCACACTCCAGGATACTGCATTCAAACATTTCCTACTAGCATGTAACATACACGTGGCAGCCACAGGACATGTGTTTTTCTTTGGTATGACATCTGTAAGTCAAGTGGACACAGACGGCAAGAAAATCCTGGCCAAAGTCGATGTTGATGGCCGCCCTAGGTATGTCTACTTTAGTGAAGACAGAAGCACGTTACTTGTTGGCATGTGGAAAAACGACAGCATGACGGAGTTCAAAACAACAATTTAATGACTTCTTGCGTGAGATGTCAACCTTTACCGAACAGAGTAAACTTTGGTATTTATCACTTCAATATAAATAAGTGCTTTTGATTTAAAATATTTACATGTTAGTCGCCTATGGTCTTGTCAGTGCGCGTATTATGCAGTTGTAAAGTTTTGACGTCTACTTTCAATTTCATATATCGTGTACGCCATTCACACATTAATAATATTAATTTAAAAAAACACAATACCGAATTAAAACGTTCAATGCATATTGTCTCTTAACAATTATAGCACAAAACATCACATGTTTGTTATGTATACACGAACCATTCGTAACAAGCTATACAATTGCACCCCTGTACATTTTGTGTTTTCTTTGGCAATGTATAGTGCATGCATGTACAATATGCTCATTTTCAAATTTCAAAATTATAACTGATTTCGCTTTAAATTTCTTCTTCTGAAAGTCTTCCACGACTTTGCTATTCTAAAATATTGAAACAAAAGTAAGTGCCTAATATTTTGACAGTATTTTCGGAATTTCCAAGACATTGTTTAGTAAATAGAACGTGCTTAAACGCTTGATCTAGCAAACTTGACCAACTTATAATGTCTGCATTACACAGCGCAGTTAAACACTTAAATAATAAACATTTTGTCTAAGTCCTGCCAAATAAAAACGTTCAAAAGTATATGCATTGTTACTATACTATTATTACAGTGTTTCACATATATGTAGGCATCTATTCATCACTCAATGTTTATAAATGAAGTCGACGTCAGTTTGAATTGTTTTGCTGTGTTGACGTCACGAACAAGCATGTTTTTGTTTATGGTTTTCGTGGGGAAAAAAACGGACTTTTGATTACATTAATTGTACTATTATACACACGAATTATATTTAAATCATTTGCAGATTCGAAATAATTAATGGCTTAGTGTTGGTCATTGTGGTAATAACCAACGGTGTGTAATCAAACCATTCGGGCTATCGCCTTCTTGGTTCTATTATTATACATAGCCCCATACCGTGTGTTATTCCCGCAATTACTAACGCTGAGTCAGAAATGATTTCTTAATTCGATGACATTCATGCAAGGTTTCTGAATGTTAATTGAGTGAATGCGTCGGTGTTTAAGTTACATTCATGTTCAAATCGTGTATTTGTTTTTGCTTGTTGATTGTTTGAGTGTGTTTAAGCGTACGTGTCTGTATAAACTATTTTGTGGTGAATAAATAGTGCTTACTTTCTGTATTATAATAGTGTTAATTATACATATACGATAAATTAACATTTTATATTATCTTTTATATCAACAGAAGTTATATTTTCACACTTAAGGTTATATTTTATACAGAAAACTTTACATGCAGATTCTTTCGTAGGATNAGAAAAAAAAAAAAAAAAAAAAAAAAAAAAAAAACAAGTGGCACTTTACTATTTCTTTGAATGTCATTGACTTCTAGTGCATATTTGTTTTGTTTCATCTCGGTTTGCATTGCAGTATTGTGTTATTGTCCATATTGTATATGTGTTGGTTGCAATCTTGAATCTTGAAATAAAATGTTTGTAAAAAAAACACTACATACTAACAATACAGCAACATATAAAACATAAATGTAATTCAACTTTGTCTGGCTAATATTATTTTATATCATTTCTGATTTTGTAATTTTGGTAATAAAAAGGGTCAATCACTCTTCATTTTAAGGGAAACAAAAAACAACGGAAATATGACAACAGTTCCCTTTGATCATCGCCTCCATAACCAGCATGTGATGCTAAGCATAGGTAACATCCTGCGACAAACCTTGAACCATCATAACATCACAATTACGTCACACATAATATAACTTGTATTGACATAATGAATCATATTATCTTGTTTTAAACTTAAGATGCGAATTTGTAATAACTTAACTCTACTGCCATAAATGTATAATTATGTATGTCCATGTGTACTAGTTTCAAATAAGTTGTTTTAATTAAAAAAACGCATATTAAATAAAATAGTTAATACTTTATCAATCCTCATTGTTTAGTTGTTTTAATCAAATTGTATTATCACTTAAGTTAAAATGGGTATTTTTTTATGATTTGTGGAATATATGTTTCACATATCTCCACAGAGGATATACTGACCACGAGTCTTCTTTCATAAATTAAGACACAACATTATTCCATAATTCAACAAATTCATTTAACTCATTTATTACCAAACTAAACTACATGACAAAAACAATACAACTTACCATCAAATGACTAAAACATGACTTTTTTGATGCTACAAACAAAAAATAGTATTATGTGTAAACTTGAATTGTATAATACAAATCTGTTATAAGTTATCAGTGCTTTGATTATTTATATATTGATTTCGAACAATTTTCATGCATGCATGTATTATTCTGAATCATCACGATGAGCTGTTATATGCTTAAGTGAAATAAAATGTGTTCTTGTTGTTGTTGTTATATCATGACAAGTATTGTAAAATAGTAAGTTTAAAACAAAAACATTGTTTTTAATGGTTTGGTCATTACAAGCCGATTGCCTTATACAAATAAATGTTGAGACATTACAGTTATCTGATTTCGTAAACTAAAAAGAACACGAAGGCAATTATGGCTCTTATGCGCTCACCTAAGTAACACGGTACATCAGTTGTTTAAGACTTGACCTGGTGACCTTAATTTTGACCCCACTTGAACCTGATTTAAACATGTCCTTCCTCTTGTCCATGTAAATATTCTGACCACGTGTCATCAAAATTGAGTCGTACATTTGACTTCTTTAGAGGTAATATGCGTTTTATTAGATTTATTATCTCCGCCGAAATTAATTTCGGAGGGGATATAGTAATAGTCTCCGTCCGTCTGTCCGTCCGTCTGTCTGTCCGTCCTTCCGTCCGAAACTTTGTCAAGAGCATAACTCCAAATCTATTCAATGGATTTACTTTAAGCTCAGAATATAAACAGTTGGCAACTAGGCAAAGTGCAGATACCAAGAACCATAACTCTATCTACCTTAGTTTTTGAATTATCTCCCTTTATATAATTTCAAAGTAATTTTTTGTCCGGAGCATAACTCTAAATCTACTGAAAGGATTAACTTGAAACTTGAAATATAAACAGATGGCAAGTATGAGAAGTGCAGTGACTATGAGCCATAATTATATCTTCCTTAGTTTTTGAATTATCTTCCCTTATTTAATTTCAAAGTAATTTTTTGTCCGGAGCATAACTCTAAATCTACCGAAGGGATTCACTTGAAACTTGAAATGTAAACAGATGGCAGGTAGGAGAACTGCAGTGACTAAAAACCACAACTCTTTCTACCTTAGTTTTTTTTTTAAATTATCTTCCTTTATATAATTTCAAAGTAAATTTTTGTCCGGAGCATAACTCTAAATCTACTGAAGGCATTTACTCGAAACTTGAAATATAAACAGATGGCATGTAGGAGAAGTGCAGTGACTAAGAACCATAAATCTATTTACGTTAATTTTTTAATTGTCTCCCTTTATTTAATTTCAAAATATTTTTTTTTTTGTCCGGAGCATAACTCTAAATCAACTAAAGGGATTTACTTCAAACTTGAAATATAAACAAATGGCAAGTAGGAGAAGTGAAGTGACTAAGAACCATAACTCTATCTACCTTAGTTTTTTTAATTACCACCCTCTCTTTCATTTCCATATATTTTATTCTGTACATCATAACTTCAACACTATATAACTAATTGATCCTTGAAATATAAATAGATGACTCAGGTGCCATGTTTTTCAAATATAATACTACTCTCTAAAACAAATGTTCTCATACACGCAAACACATTTCGGCGGGGATTAGTAACTACTGTGACAAGCTCTTGTTCTTTGTGATATAATGTATGGACACGTGTGGCCCATTTCGGACTCGGTCCTTATATTGCCAAAATAAAAATTCTGACAAAGTAACATCAAAATTAAAAAATAAATTTGACTTCTCGAGCGGTAAAAGTTTTTTCTTACTTTCGAAATGATGACTCGGACAAGAAAACACGCGTGACACAGATTTGAACTCGGCCTAAATATTGTCAAGATAACTATTTCTTCAAGACTTAGTTATACGTGTGGCTTCTATAGTGGTTATAACGTTGTTCTATCATTTGACCTGGTGATCTAGTTTTTTATGTCACACAGATTCGCGCTTGTCCTAGATATTGTCGAAACAAACAATTGGCAAAATTTTATCAAGATTCGATCAGAAATGTGGCATTTAGATTGGGGACAATGTTCAACTCAGATTTAATCCGGTAACCTAGTTTCTGGGCACATTTGATCCAGATTAAAACTTTGACATTGATACTGTCGGGATAAACATTCGCGGCTTGTAGCGGTCTAATCCGTTTTGACTCAACTGTCAAAGTATAAATAATATTTCGGTGGTTGGATGCGTTATTATATTGTATATCCATGACATACTTAGTGATTTGTTGATGTCGAACTTCGTGTATCCGGTAGAACAAACATCATCCAATGTATGATACGTGCGCAAGATATACAATAAACTACTATTCGCTATATGTTTATTCATGGGAGATGAATAGTCTTATAGTATAGCTCTAAACACGTCGCAGTTTGGAATCACCAAATTTAAGCTTTTTTTTATCGGGAACTTTAATTATTGTATCGTTTTTATTTTTCATAAAACATAGAAATATCTCGGTTAATATTATACGTCGTTTTATGTTTTGCTTTTACACTATGTTAACTTTTTACCATTTTCAAAAGTACCCTACAAGTAATAACAATAGATACAAATCCTTTTTTTATTTCATGTTGTATCAGTTGCTGTTTTGCTATTTTTCATATAATAAACATGATGTCAAAAAGGTCGCTCGTGGCATATATTGTAATAATTAAACATGTCTAAAATAAAATTAAACAAAATATGTTCCTGTTTTCGAATCATAACCGTTCATTTAAAAGTAAATTGTGCGTCATATTTTAATGACTCGGCCACTGTAATGGACAAATCATGTAACGTGTAATTTACATGCCACCAAAATGCTTATCAATCACCATGACCACGGGGAATTACTTCGAAGTGTACAATTCTACAAATAACACATACACCACCGTGACAGTATGCATACTTTGCCATCTGGGTAAACATTGACTGCAATACGGCTTGCCTAACATTGGACCAGGTGGCCAATCTTGTTGATGCATTATACCCAGCATCAAACCAGGCCCAGATCTTGTCAAGATAAATATTGCGACCAAGTTTCATAAAGACTTAGCAAAACATTTTGCCCTCTTAAGCACTTTTAAGTGCTCACGAACAAAATGTTTACGACGCATACCGGAAACTGCACACTCCACCACAAACGACGTACAACAGACGCCGGATATATGGAGATCTCAAGAACTTCGTGCTCAGGTAAGCTAACAAACTACCGAGCATATTTGAGTATGACAGATGTGTTGAGTTCCAATCTGATATTGTGCATGTACCACATACAAGAATAATTTAAAAAATCCAAATGCATAATCATAATAAAAACTTATTAAGTGCAATAAAAGAAAGAACAAGTAAATGCAAAATTATAAAACTACAGCTAATATGAAATGTTTAATATCATACATTTCTGAAGTACGTGAAGTCCGCAGTAAACATTTAAGTAACAATGTAAAATCTGCATTACCCTGATAAAAAAATATTTGACATCAGAACGGAACTTTTTCTTCTTACCCAGATATGTAAACTAGTGTTGTATTGACCAATCAAACGTTTAAATAAAGAACAAAGCAAATGCGCGATGCTGATTGTTCATAAGGGACATGCTGATGGTAAACGTGAGAGCATACACTACATGTATATACGCAGACTTAAATGTGTTGATAACTATTTTTAATAATACACGTATATAGAAAATGTACTGGTCCAGGTAATAAATTTTGTTTCGACGTTATCAATATTTCCGATCACAGATTTTAAATTCGTATGACCTTTTCTGTTTTTTTTCCTGTATAATTTTTGTTTTTAATTTAAAACACTGTATGAACTTTAATCTTCAAAAAAAAAGCTCATTAAACAACATAGTTTGTAAAAAATATTAAGTACTTATTGCAAAATACCATTTTTTTTTTAAATCATTCCGATCAACTGGTTAAAACAAAAGCAAACATATTTTCTATAGCTACAAATTACACACAACAAATATAAAAGAAATACAAAAAAATACTATTGATAATACAAATATGTGCATAATTGAAAAAAGCTTTCACAACATAAATGGAATGCAATATTCGGTAAATAATAAAGAATTATTTCCAAGGTAAGCACTAATGACAACTGGAAATTTCATTAAAAAAAAATGTTTAAAATAATTGGGATAAGTATTGGGAACAATTAGGGCGCAAAACTATGAAATTAGAAAAATTCGCGTCATGAAATCTTCAGATTGGGAATTGTGCGTCTGTTTATTTGTTTTATACTTAATTGCACAAACCAATCTAAATATTCTTGTATGTGCCTTTCTGCTGAAATGTTCAGGTTCAATGCAAATTGGATTTGTTCACTTGCAGATAAAAAACTTGTGAAACGAAATTTACGCAACTTTACTTCGTTTGGGAATTTTCGGACGGCCAGTGGGAGTTTTTTCATCGACTGGGAAAGAGCCTTTTACGTGTATTTTAAAAAGAAAAAAAAAACGCTGCAATATTAACCTGGCACTAACCTTTATTCGTGAACATCTTTAAGGGACTTGTTTACAGATTTGTGCATGTTTTGAAAAAAAAGGTAAGCCACATTTGGGCTCGAACCAATAACCCTTGGAGTAAAATCCTAGTAATGTCACAAAATATGACGACAACAACAGAACTTTCCAAATTATAAAATCGTTTCGCGTCTGTTACGCTATATAATTTACATGGTTTTAAATCGTCATAAGATGCATATAATGAATACTTAATAGCAGTATAAATGTTCAGTATTACTGTTTCCTTGCAAAAAATACATAACTTCATCGAAAATTTGCAAATCTGAAACATTGTTTTTACAATTCTGTCAATTTATCAAAACGTGAACAAGTCCCTTTAAAGTACCGTTACGAAGAATAAATTAATTCCCGTAGAGGAAGCGCTTTTAATCAAGTAAAGCGTACTTTACTTATTATACTGTTATGGTCCAACTCTTATTAAACTCGTGCAAAACGTGCACCAACTAAACCGAGTACAAAAATAGGAAACAATCCAAGGAATGACATTTCACGCACATGTATTAAGCCCAGTTTTTCCAGAACGAGTATTTAAACTGATTTTACGGTGCCACAGAACTAACGCTTGGCCAATCATTATTTACAAAACATTGTTTATGTAAATAACACGTCAGCTTATAACTTTAAAATACAAATCAAAACATTAAAATATGACTAAATATAAACATTTAATGTTACTGTAAACAATGCATTGAGAAGAACCCCTTTCCGATAATGCCACAAACAAAAACAGTATTTGTTCACACTTGTATCTACGTAAATGAGAGCAACGGTTGCAAATATGAAAACGTGTTTTTTTTTTATATAAATAATAAAAACCTTTAATAATAATAACCCACAGATAAGTGGAATTTACCTGTGTCCGCACAGGCTTATCCGGGACGACACTTTCCGCCTAAACTAGATTTTCGCTAAGAAGAGACATCGTGTTAACAAAAATTTCCATAAAAGCGGAAATTGTCGTCCCTGATTAGCCTGTGCGGACTTCGCACAAGCATTTTGCCCAGTTTTCTCAGAACACGCCACAAATAAGTATAACTCATTCGAGATTAAATCTCTAAATTCTATCAATAATCTCTGTTTTTAACAGTTAAACTGTACATGTATCAACGTAACAATGACATTATTGACTAAAGCCTAACGTGACTTTATTATTTTTTTTAATATGAAATTAAAAGTTAAACTCTTAATTTATACGTATAGAGCGCCTTTTTGGAGAATATTTTGCGAATATTATACTAAATTCCAAAATTCTTTGTTAAATTTAATTTAAACATTATCATATACTGTGAAATCTTTAATTTTCGTCGGCATACAATTTCGTGGTTTTATCAAAAACGTATTTGTGGATTTCTGATTTTTGCCAAAAAATTAGTATTTTTTTATTTAGTAAGTAAGTCCGTCATCTTCCGATTTGTTTGTAATATTTGTCCGCGAGTATTGCATACAGATCTTTTTAATATTTCTTTACTTTATATAAAAGGTATATACTGTAAAATCACTATTATTCGTGGGACATAAATTTTCGTCGATTACGTGGGTTGGCCGATCCACGAATGGAAGATCCAACGAATAATTAGCTTGTTGTTTGTTTGTTGTTTTTTGTTAGATTTTTTGCCAAAATCAGAAATCCACGTATTTGCGTGTCCACGTTAAAGTCATTTTTTTAAACCACGAAATTTCATGCCGACTAATATATATAATTTTGCAGTAAATCGAACATGGTCATCAATCAGCCAGTCTCTTCTTCTTTCTCCCTCCCAGGCTCACACTGTATCCTGGTCCGCCGCAATCTCACGGCTCTTCAGAATATCGGTCAACTTCCCTTTCATGAGCGCCTGCGCGAGGGCATCTTCCGTCCATTCGAGAATCTCGTTGCGACGTATCTTGTTTGCGAGGTGCTTAGGGAACCTTTGTAGCGGCAGGCCCTTAAAATTATGAAACGATAATATCTTATTATAGGAAGGTCTTATTTGGTATGTTTGTCAAACTTTCCCGCTTACTTAACTCCTCGCTTAACCAATTCTATTCGATCAGAGATGTTAAAGTTATCAAATTCAATTTGGCAATTAAAACGAATATTTTAAAGTAAATGACATGTCTACGCGTACTTATATAATATGAGTATAAAATGACTCATAACCGCTTAACCCTCATTTACTAGAGAGTGAATACATGTATATGCCTCGCTCTGAGAAAATGGCGTTAAATGCATGTGCGTAAAGTGACGTCCCAGATGCGATAGTGCAGTCCGCATTTTCTAATCAGGGACGACACTATCCGCCTTAACTGGATTTTTGCTTAGAAGAGACTTCCTTTAAACGAAAATATACCATAAAGCGGAAAGTGCCGTCCCTGATAAGCCTGTGCGTACTGCACAGGCTAATCTAGGATGTCACTTTACGCACATGCATTAAGGCCGGTTTTCCAAGAGCGAGACTCATATTATTTGTTTTGTGGATGATGACAACAGCAATCACAACGGTTCTTGTGTTCAGTTTGTTAATCTTCAATTATACTTAAGTCTTAATCAATTCTTAAAACTTAAGTCAACGCGTGCCCTGTTTGCATTGAACAGTTCCAAAAGAATAGTTTCCGGCACAGTACTGTTTATAGAATATTTCGTGTAAATTGATTAAAATAATAAATGAGCCTTGCTCCGAGAAAACCGGGCTGAATGCATGTGTGTAAAGTGTCGTCCCAGATACTTCATAGGCTAATCTCGGACGACACTTTACGCACATGCATTCAACCCGGTTTTCCGAGGGCGCGCCTTATTGAACAATCGACCAAGAACTAGTTCTGTCATTGAAATCTTAACCTATGCCTCACAAACTGAATCTTTGATGTAAGCAGTGCCTATTAAACAGAACAATTCACCGAGAGCCGCGCTGTGTGCGCATCACAGGCATTCGGCATTAGTTGCTACACCCCCCCCCCGAACANTATTGGGGGGGGGGGGGAGTAACTTATGCCGAGTGTCTGTGGTGCGCATGGGATCGTATACTCGATCGAGAACAAGCTGCTAAGTGTTATAATCTTCAATCTTTGATTGAAATTTGCAATTGGTCAATTTTACAAAAAAAAGTTTAACAAAAACACACAAAAAACAGCACGATTTCTACCTTATCAATGCGAATGACGACATAATCTTCCAGATTCTTCTCGTAGATTGCCGTAATGGTCAGGTCCAGTTTTAAAAGAGCTAATATGCGAAGTGATGACACGATTACACCCACAATTTGGCAAAAGCGTTGTTTAAACCTGACATATTATTCTGTATTTACTTTGATTTTGAGTTTTAAATTGGCCATTTTTGCGCTTCGTTTTACATCCCCTTGTATAATGGTCATGCCATTCACTAAGTTCAATAGCAAAAGAGCTTATGGAGGCAATTGGCGCTGGTGTTTCCAATAATGTATTGGTCACTGGAGCTACAAGACTGCCAACTAGATTCACGAATCGTCCCGCTCTAGTAAAGATCGCCTTTCAGAACTTAGCTGAAAAATCTTAGTCTTAAGAAACACAATGGTACTGAAAGACCTCGAGGCGTATAATAACATTTACTTGAAAAGCTGGAAGTCTCACATTGAAAGAATCGTAGAAATGAACGCGAGAACAGTGCTTCGCCAGCTTCCGCAAGGGAAAGAGTTCCGAGTTAATGCGAGCGGCCGTATCATTCAGCGTGCACGACACCGGGATAACATGGAAACAGCATATAGTACAGATTAGGAAGCGCCCCGGTCTTAAAGTGTCTAACGTAATTAGTTGTGGCTGGCCTCGTGAAAACTGTGAACTCAGAGAAAAATAATTATCGCACTTGATTCGGATATTATTTCGCTGGTTCTCTTGGTTAAATGTCATCCTAGAAAGTGTGCGAATTTTGTTGTTAATGCTTTTTATATAAGAAGCAGTATGTAATATAGTAAAATATCTGTTGTATGCTGTTGTGTCAGTTTAAACTTTAAAATAATATAAGTATGTAAATGAACTTCTAAGTATCAACTATGTATTACATATTTTCCAGAAATATGCCTTCCTATTTGGATAATTGTACTAACTTATTCATTGAACTCAGTATGTTGCTCAAATAT
This sequence comes from Dreissena rostriformis, assembly GCA_007657795.1. NCBI lineage: Eukaryota > Metazoa > Mollusca > Bivalvia > Myida > Dreissenidae > Dreissena > Dreissena rostriformis. The sequence continues at coordinate 41,750 of VMBQ01006698.1, read as the reverse complement.
TTTATTGTGCATTTGTATAATAATGATCACGTTATATTTAACACTGTTGTTAAGGTGACTTATAGGCCTATTAGGCCGGGTGTTCTTTTATGCATTGTATATATGTCTGTAAATACCCTGTACGTAAACACATGTCACTATAATAAAAGATTATCTATCTAACATTATCTATCTATATCTTTTTAATTGTTATTGATTGTTATTGGTGTGGGTATGATTTGCAAATTTGTGGTAAGAGTAGGATTTTTATGTTGTTTTTGTTTATTTTGCTTCGATTATAATAATTGCTTATTATTATATATTATAAAGTGCTTGTAATTTTGTTCACATGTTAAATATCAACGTCTTAAAGTCGTGAAAATGTCTTTAAAGCGAAGAAAGTAAGACGTGCTTTTTGAATAAATATTTCACCCATATAGAGTACTATCAAACAAAATTTATTTGATTAGATAACTGGAGTGTTTGTTTTCGCTGGCGAAAACTTAAAAACTTCGGACAGAGACATCGGAATGTCATGGGCTGATATGTTTGTGATTTCATTTCGTGTGTGCGATGTATTGAAATAACTTGATTAATTACTCAATTTCTTTTAAAGTGTTTGTTTTTTTGTTGAGCAATTTTATTCGCCGCGATTTATGAAATGCGTGTATTTATGTTTTAAGACCGATTCTTTTTTAATGCAAATGTCGTTTTCGTTGAAACTTTCCTTTTGAATATATTTGTTTTGAGTTGAGTATATTTGACCTAATTCGATTAAGATGACCGATAAAACATTATTGTTATAATATGAGCCTCGCTCTGTGAAAAGAGGGGTTAATGTATGTACGTAAAGTGTCATCCCAGATTAGCCAGTTCGCACAGGCTAATCAGGGACGACACTTTCCGCTTTTTGACATTTTTCGTTTAAAGAAAGTCGTAGCAAAAATCCAGTTTAGGCGAAAAGTGTCGTCCCTAATTAGCTTGTGCGGACTGCACAGGCTAATCTGAGATAACACTTAACGCATATGCATTAAACCCCCTTTTCGCAGAGCGAGGCTCATATATATTGGTAAATAGTATCGGTTATATGCAAATTAAAACGAAATTAATTATCTAACACTATTTAAATATTTAAACATCACATCGTATGTAAATCGTGCTTTCAATATGCAACTTCCGTCTGTCTATTGTTATGCGCTCTGGGGGTTGGGCCTGATGAGCATATAGTAGACGATTTGTCCGCCTAATTCTAATTATGATGGAATCGAATTGTCTTTGGTGTTAAAAGAAGTTCCCTGGTAATCTTTTCTGTTCTAGTTGATGTCACTCAGTCCGTCCGCCCATCCTTCCGTAGGTAAAACGTTTCCTTTCCACGTGAAATATCATGCACACATGATCCGAATTTGATAAAACTTGATAATTATGCAGCATCCCTATTTGGAAGGATGCGTTTTGTTGACAGATCGTCCCAGTCCAATGGTATTTCAGGGAGTTATTCTCCTTTGCTGATAAATATGCCATGTTCTAAGAATTGTTTCGTTCCCGTGCGGGATATCATACATGTAATACTTATGATTATAATCTGATGCAATTTAATATGCAGCATCTTTATAGGACCGACTTGCGCACATTGTCAAGGCGTTCGCACCATTGATATTTAGTGAGATAATGATCTTTCATCAATAATAAAACATTTATACAATGAAGTTATACGATGCCGTGCGAGATCTTAGAAACTATTGATCCGAATTTGATGACAGTTTATATTCGACATTCGTATTCGTTGGAAATCATGTTCCGTTCAGGTCATTCCGCTTCAATGATTATAAGGGATTTATTGATATTTCAATAATAACTTTTTTAAAGATTTATTTTATATTATTATTAGTCTATATAAACGGACTCCCAGAGCTTTTGATAATTTTTGCTATGGCGGCTCTGGGTGTCCATATGCACCCCTTAATAAACATGGGTGCAGTTCTGCGCAGCGAATCCGTGCGCTTCTCTAAACAGACGTCGTTCGAGACAAATAGAGGAAAATAATAAATAAACTTCAAAAACATGTTAAATTTACCTGAATGGCAACCTACGCAGGGGCGTAGATAACCTCCAAACATTGGAGTGGCGGTCCAGTTTCTGTACTGGGAACATAAAGGGGTTCGTTTGAGAGGGTTGTCCTCTCCTGTGGTTCCGAAAAAATCACAATAACATTTAATATGGTGCATTTTGGGGGAACTTTCATGTTGATATAAATGCTCGATTTTTGTCTCATTCTCAGTTTTTCATGAAATCAGTTTGTCCAATGCCGCCGCCTATGACCCAGAAATCTCACAGTTATTATTTTCTTTCCAAAAACTCGTGCTAATTAAAACATAACATTAAGTAAATGTTTATGTATTTTAATGACGGAGTTTAACATGTGATATGAGAAATAATAACATTAACATTACATTCACAACACATATATTTTATTACTGATGGACATATTTAAAACCTGAAATTAGAGAACAAAAATATTTTCAAACTAATTAATGATTTTCACGCGTATATTTACTCAAAATTGTTTTAAGTGGCAGTAACCTTTGAATTAAAGCGATCAATTAAAATTAAAAGAACAGCCTGTCCTTAATCAAAACACCGACAGTGCAATCACGGAAAAGAACAATAAAACAATTAACGCAATGACATTTACCCTGGCCCCTAGTTTATGACACCTAACAAGGGATATTGACAACCTCAGNCTCAATCATATGTACAGCGAATTCATTTCAGCACAATGAACATCTTACCAGTTTATATACGTTGCATGACATGTACAGTTGCAGGAGTTGCAGTAAGCCCTGATGGGAAGATGATCTATCTGACGGACATCGATAATGGTAGGCTTGTTACCCTGACCATGGATGGAGCAGTCACAGCCACGCTCCAGGATACTGCATTCAAACATTGCTGGTCCTGGATGTTATGTAACATACACGTGGCAGCCACAGGACATGTGTTTGTATTTTGTAATACATCTGTAAGTCAAGTAGACACAGACGGCAAGAAAATCCTGGCCACAGTCGATGTTGGTGGCCGCCCTAGCTCTGTCTACTTTAGTGAAGACAGAAGCACGTTACTTGTTGGCATGTGGGATAACGACAGCATGACGGAGTTCAAAACAACAATTTAATGACTTCTTTAGTGAGATGTCAACTTTAACTGAACAAAGTGAACTTTGGTATTTGTGTTATCACTTCAATATAAATAAGTGCTTTTGATTTAAAATATGTACATGCAACTATCCTATGGTATTGTCAGTGAGCGTATTATTCAGTTTTGACGTCAGCTATCAATGCCATGTATCGTGTACGCCATTCACACATAAATAATATTAATTTAAAAACACAATACCGAATTAAAACCTTCAATGCATATTGTCTTTTAACAATTATAACACAAAACGTCACATGTTTTTCATGTATACACGAAACATTCGTAACAAGCTATACAGATGCACACCTGTAAAACGCTTTCTTACAATTGTTTACACACTGTATGTTGGTAGATACATTATGTTTTTATGTCCCCCAGTCTATACTGGGGGACATATTGTTTTTGCCCTGTTTGTTTGTTTGTTGGTTTGCGCAAACTTTAACATTAGCCATAACTTTTTTAATGTTAAAGATAGCAACTTGATATTTGGCATGCATGTGTATCTCATGGAGCTGCACCTTTTGAGTGGTAAAGGTCAAGGTCATCCTTCAATGTCAAAGGTCAAATATATGGATCAAAATCGCTCAAAAGGGGACCTAGTGTTTCACAAACACATCTAGTTTTCTTTGGAAATGTATAGTTCATGCATGAACAAAATGCTCATTTGCAAATTTCAAAATTATTACTAATTACGCTTTTGATTTCTTCTTCTGAAATTCTTCCAAGACATTGCTATTCTAGAGTATAGAAAAAGAAGTAAAATACTTACATTTTGACGGTATTTCCGGAATTCCAAGGCATTGTTTAGTAAATAGAACGTGCTTCAACGCGTGATCTAGCAAACTTGACCACCAAATAATGTCTGCATTACACAGCGCACAAAAAAACACATTCATAATACACAGTCCAGCCAAATACAGACGTTTAAAAGTATATGCATTTGTTAATATACTATTAATACTGTTCATATTATTGCAGTATTTTACATGTATGAAGGCATTTAGATTCATCACTCAATGTTCATAAATGAAGTCGACGTCAGTTTGAATTGTTTTGCTATGTTGACGTCACGAACACGCTTGTTTTTGTTTGTTTTTCGTGGAAAAAAGCGGACTTTAAATTAAATTAATTGTACTATTTTACAAACGAATTATATTTAACTTCTTTGCAGATTCGAAATAATTAATGGCTTAGTGTTGGTTATTGTGGTAATTACCAACGGTTTGTAATTAAACCATTCGGGCCATCGCCTTCTTGGTTCTATTAGTATGCATCGGGGCCCCATACCGTGTGTTATTCCCGCAATTACCAACGCTGAGTCGGAAATTATTTGTTAATTCGATGACATGTATGTAAGGTTTTTAATTGTTAATTGAGAGTGTGCGTCAGTGTTTAAGTTACGTTCATGTTCATATCGTGTTTTTTGTGTGAGTGTGTTTAAGCGTACGAATCTGTATAAAATAATATGTGGTGAATAAAGTGTACTTATGTTATTTATTATAATATTGTTAAATATAAATATACGATGAATTAACATCCTTAGCGCATCATGATATATGGTCTTCGCATAAACATTATCTTGAACTTCACACCATGTGCTCATTGTTTAAGCTGTAATTAAATACATATATATATGTGTGTGTTTTTGTGTCTGTTATCGTCACAAAAATTCTGATTTGTATTGAAAGTATTTGAAATGTATTTAAGTATCTACACGAACATGTGATTAATGACTATTGATGTGCTGTCTTAAGAACATTTTATTGTATTGTTTTCTTGACAACTCATGTTGAATAATTTACAATAGCGTGTATACGGTATTAATATAGCTGTTCTTTATTTTACCCCATGAGTAACAAAGTGTGTGTACGCATTAGTTGTATTAGGGGCCAATTCAAAATGGTTTTTACATATACTGTTTTATTATGCTTTTATATAGTTTTTTATTTTAATTCATATTCATGAACTTTACCTACAATGGTATTATGTATTATGTATTATGTATATGTATTATGCTTTTATATATTTTTTTTATTTTAATTCATATTCATGAACTTTACCTACAATGGTATATGTATTATGTATTATGTATATGTATTATGCTTTTATATAGTTTTTTTTTTATTTTAATTCATATTAATGAACTTAACCTACAATGGTATATGTATTATGTATATGTATTATGCTTTTATATAGTTTTTTTTATTTTAATTCATATTCATGAACTTAACCTACAATGGTATATGTATTATGTATTCTGCTTTTATATAGTTTTTTTATTTTAATTCATATTCATGAACTTTACCTACAATGGTATATGTATTATGTATATGTAATATGCTTTTATATAGTGTTTTTTTTAATTTTAATTCATATTTATGAACTTAACCTACACTTGGTATATGTATGATAAGTATATGACGTATCGGTATATTTCTTTTCGCTGTTCGGTGAAAGGTCGGTGTCCCAATTTAATAGCAAAGATTATATATGTTCGTTTCTGCCAAGTAACGTTTCAATTCTTCGAAGTACTTACATTTTCCTGTTGTTCATTTTTCTCAATTAACAGAAATGTGTCACGTGCTAAAACCATTTTCCTTGGTGCCACGATGGTGTCAAAGATGTGTGGTCTTGCAAAGTTATTAAAGGGACTTATTCATAGATTGGCAAAAATGACAATATTCCAAACAATTGCAGTCGACAACAAATCTATGATCTACTTTCAAACGAGCAAAAGAGCTATCCTGAAGTGGATCGTTTATAGAAAATCGCCTGTTTAAAATAATAAAGCGTTTGTAACGCTTTGTTTCGATGATGTTGAACTTACTTGTACTAATAAAATACCGTTTAACAAACGCTGTAATTAAACACATGAGAAGTGTTGGGAAAGCGAGAAAGCTTTTGCGTCAAGAGGTAACGGGTTCGACACAGAAGACAATATTTGTTATTCAACGTATTTGTGGCTTATATTATTATTGTATATAATCTTTCATATTATTGTTTTGTAAATAACAGCCCATTACTTTTTTCATGAAACACAAAAACAACGGAAATCTGACAACAGTTCCCTTTGATCATCGCCTCAATGACAAGCATGTGATCCTGCGACATACCTTGTTCCATCATCACATATCATTTACGTCACACATAATATAACTTGTATTGATTCAATGAATAATATTATCCTGTTTTGAGCTTTGGACCATTCGAATTTTTATTAACTTAACTCTACTGCCATAAATGTATAATTATGTATGTCCATGTGTACTGGTTTCCAAAAAAATAGTAGTTTTAAGTAAGAAAAAATAATACAATATTTAATACGTTATCAATCCTCATTGTTAAGTCGTTTTAATGAAACATTATATATGTTTGTAATGTGAACCAATATGTATACATCGTAACGTTATATTGTTACCATTATTGCATTGCATTTAATACGCAACACGTTTGAAATCAGCCGTTCACCCAATCGATTTAATCCGATAATCGGCTGATCATGTCGATTATTTTGATTAATCGACTTGCTGATTTAAAGCAATTTGATCTCCACTAGTCATGTCTCTGTAGTTGTATTATCACTAAAATTGAAAGGGTTCGTTTTTATGATTTGTGGAATATATGTTTCCCATATATCCACAGAGGATATACTGACCAAGAGTCTTCTTTTCATAAACTATTACACAAAATAATTCAATAAATTTAGCACAAACATGAAACTAATGTATTACTCAATTAAACTACATGACAAAAATAAAACAACTTAACATCAAATGACTAAAGCATGGATATTGAGATAATACAAACAACTCACTATACTCATTTAATATAATGGTACCTATTGTAAAATATTAAGTTTAAAAAATGGTTTTAATAGTTTGGTCATTACAAGCCGATTGCCTTATCAAAAAATACTATTTTAAACATCGCCGTTATCTGATTTCTTATACTAAAAAGAACATGAAGGCAATTATGGCTCAAACGCGCTAACCTGAGTAACAAGGTACATCAATTGTTGAATGCCTGACATGGTGACCTTAAGTTTGACCATGTTGAACCGGATTCAAACATGTCCTTCATATTGTCACTATTAATATTCTGACCATGTGTCATCAAAATTGAGTAGTACATTTGGCTTCTTTAGAGGTAATATGCGTTTTATAAGATTTATTCTTTGTGATATAATGTATGGACACATGTGGCCCATTTCGAACTCGGTCCTTATATTGCCAAAATTAAAATTCTGACAAAGTAACATCAAAATTAAATAATAAATTTGACTTCTCGAGCGGTAAAAGTTTTTTCTTACTTTTTAAATGTTGTCTCGGACAAGGAAACACGTGTGACACAGATTTGAACTTGGCTAGATATTGTCATGATAACTATTTCTTCAAGATTTAGTTACATTTATACGTGTGGCTTCTATAGCGGTTACAAGTTTGTTCAATCATTTGACCTGGTGACCTAGTTTGTTATGTCACACAGATTCGCGCTTGCCCTAGATATTGTCCAGACGAACGTTTTGGCAATGTTTTATCAAGATTCGATCCTAAATGTGGCATTTGGATTGGGGACAATGTTTGACTAAGATTTAACCCGGTAATCTAGTTTTTGGGAACATTTGATCAAGATTAAAACTTGGTCTAGAGATTGTCAACATAAATATTTTCATGACCAGGTTTCATCAAGATTTAGCCATTTATGTGGCTTCTGAGTGGACCCATGGTTTTCCTTAGATACCTAGTGACCTAGTTTTGGGAAACACGCGTACCCGATTAAAACTTGGCATTGATACTGTCGGGATAAACATTCGTGGCTTGTAGCGGTCTAATCCGTTTTTTCTCAACTGTCAAAGTATAAATAATATTTCGTTGGTTGGATGCGTTATAATATTGTATATCCATGACACGCTTAGTGATTTGTTGATGTCGAACTTCGTGTATCTGGTAGAACAAACATCATCTAATGTATGATACGTGCGCAAGATTTACAATAAACTACTATTCGCTATATATTCGCTATTCGCTATATGTTTATTCATGGGAGATGAATAGTCTTATAGTAAAACGCGAGACACATAAATCTTTACGTCGCAGTTTGGAATCACGAAATTTAAGCTTTGTTCATCGAGAACTTTCATTATTGTATTGTTTTATTTTTCATAGAACATAGAAATATATCGGTCGGTTAATAGTACATGTCGTTTTTTTTTTTGCTTTCACACTATGTTATCTTTTTACCATTTTCAAAAGTACTCTAAAAGTAATAACTATAGATACAAATCTTATTTTTATTTCATGTTGTATCAGTTGCTGTTTCGCTACTTTTCATATAATAAACATGATGTCAAAAAGGTCGCTCGTGCCTAATATTCTTATAATTAAACATGTCTTAAATAAAATTGAAAAAAATATGTTCCTGTTTTCGAATCATAACCGTTCATTTAAAAGTAAATTATGCATCATATGTTAATGACTCGGCCACTGTAATGGACAAATCATGTAACGTGTTATTTACATGCCACCAAAATGCTTATCAATCACCATGGCCACGGGGAATAACTTCGACGTGTACAATTCTACAAATAACACATACACAACCGTGACAGTATGCATACTTTGGCATCTGAGTAAACATTGACTGCAATACGGCTTTTCTAACATTGGACCAGGTGGCCTATCTTGTTGATGCATTATACCCAGCATCAAACCAGGCCCAGATCTTGTCAAGATAAATATTGCGACCAAGTTTCATAAAGACTTAGCAAAACATTTTGCCCTCTTAAGCACTTTTAAGTGCTCACGAACAAAATGTTTACGACGCATACCGGACACTGCACACTCCACCACAAACGACGTACAACAGACGCCGGACATATGGAGATCACAAGAACTTCGTGCTCAGGTAAGCTAACAAAATACCGAGCATATTTGAGTATGACAGATGTGTTGAGTTCCAATCTGATATTGTGCATGTACCACATGCAAGAATATTTAAAAAAATTCACGTGCATAATCATAATAAAAACTTATTATTAAGTGCAATAAAAGAAAGAACAAGTAAATGTAAAATAATAAAACTACAGCTAATATGAAATGTTTAATATCATACATTTCTGAAGTACGTGAAGTCCGCAGTAAACATTTAAGTAACAATGTAAAATCTGCATTACTCTGATTAAAAAATATTTGATATCAGAACGGAACTTTTTCTTCTTACCCAGATATGTAAACTAGTGTTGTATTAACCAATCAAACGTTTAAATTAAGAACAAAGCAAATGCGCGGTGCTGATTGTTCATAAGGGACATGCTGATGGTAAACGTGAGAGCATACACTACATGTATATACGCAGACTTAAATGTGTTGATAAATATTTCTAATAATACACGAATATAGAAAATGTACTGGTCCGGGTAATACATTTTGTTTCGACGTTATCAATATTTCCGATCACGGATTTTAAATTCGTATGACTTGTTCTGTTTTTTTTTCCTGTATATATTTTTTTTTTAATTTAAAACATTGGATGAACTTTAATCTTCAAAAAAAACTCATTAAACAACATAGTTTGTAAAAAAATAGTAAGTACTAATTGCAAAATACCATTTTTTTTTAAATCATTCCGATCAACTGGTTAAAACAAAAGCAAACGTATTGTCTATAGCTACAAATTACACACGCTACAAATATAAAAGAAATACAAACAAATACTATTGATAATACAAAATATGTGCATAATTGAAAAAAGCTTTCACAACATAAATGGAATGCAATATTCGGTAAATAATAAAGAATTATTTCCAATGTAAGCACTATCGACAACTGGTTATTTCATTAAAAAAAATGTTTACAATAATTGGGATAAGTATTGGAAACAATTAGGGCGAAAAAGTATGAAATTAGGAAAATTCGCGTCATGAAATCTTCAGATTGGGAATTGTGCGTCTGTTTATTTGTTTGATTCTTAATTGCACAAACCCATCTAAATATTCTTGTACGTGCATTTTTGCTGAAATGTTCAGTTTCAATGCAAATTGGATTTGTTCACTTGCAGATAAAAACAACTTGTGAAACGAAATTGACGCAACTTCACTTCGTTTGGGAATTTTCGGACGGCCAGTGGGAGTTTTTTCATCGACTGGGAAAGAGCCTTTTACGTGTTTTTTAAACAGAAAACAAAACGCTGCAATATTAACCTGGCACTAACCTTTATTCGTGAACATCTTTAAGGGACTTGTTCACAGATTTTTGCATGTTTGGAAAAAAAAGTAAGTCACATCTGGGCTCGAAAAACTAACCCTTGGAGTAAAAGTCGACAATCCTAGTAATGTCACAAAATATAACGACAACAACAGAACTTTCCAAATTATTAAATCGTTTCGCGTCTGTAACGCTATATATTTTACATGGTTTTAAATTGTCATAAGATGCATATAATGAGTACTTAATAGCAGGATAAATGTTCAGTATTACTGTTTCCTTGCAAAAAATACATAACTTCATCGAAAATTTGCAAATCTGAAACATTTTTTTACAATTCTGTCAATTTATCAAAAGGTGAACAAGTCCCTTTAAAGTACCGTTACGAAGAATAAATTAGTTTCCGTAGAGGAAGCGCTTTTAATCAAGTCAAGCGTACTTTACTAATTATACTGTTATGGTCCAACTCTTATTAAACTCCTGCAAAACGTTCACCAACTAAACCGAGTACAAATATGTGGCGTGTTCTGAGAAAACTGGGCAAAATGCTTGTGCGTAAAGTGTCATCCCAGATTAAGAAGAGACATCATTTAAACCAAAAATTCCATAAAAGCGGAAATGGTCATCCCTGATTAGCCTGTGCGGACTGCACAGGCTAATCTGGGATAGCAATTTACGCGCAAGCATTTTGCCCAGTTTTCTCAGAACACGACACATATATGAAATAATCCAAGCGTATATTTTATGCTTATGGGTGCACGAGTACAAGGTCAATGTTGTCGATTTTTTACAATCCATTTGATGTGCATCATATTAAAATAAGATATTTTACTGCTATATTACATGGGATAAAAGTACGAGTTACATTAAAGCAAAAAGAATACTAGAAAAACAACATAATAGATACCTAAAAAAAACAACAACAAAAAACAATAAAAACATCTGACTAGCCGATTACAAATAGGGAACAAAAACACATTCCCTTTCGAGAAATATCATATAATAAAAATAAACAGAGTTATAATTCAGATGCATCGTCAGGAGATACAAGACAAACATCATGAGTAAAGCTGGAACCACCGCATTTAATGGTTAAAAAAAGGATTTGAGCCGCACTCTGGGAAACCGGAGCTTAATGCATGATCGGAAAGTGTCGTTCCAGATGAGCATGAGCAGTCCGCACAGGCTAATCCGGGACGACACTTTCGGCCTAAACTAGATTTTCGCTAAGAAGAGACATCATGTAAACGAAAAATTTCATAAAAGCGGAAATTGTCGTCCCCGATTAGCCTGTGCGCACTGCACAGGCTAATCTGGGATGACAATTTACGCACAAGCATTTTGCCCAGTTTTCTCAGAACACGCAACAAATAAGTATAACTCATTCGAGATTAAATCTTTAAATTCCACAAATAATTTCATTTTAACAGTTAAACTGTAAATGCATCAACGTAACAATGACTGAAACATTATTGACTAAAGCCTAACGTGACTTTATTTTTTTTTAATATGAAATTAAAAGTTAAACTCTTAATTTATACGTATGCAGCGCCTTTTTGGAGGATATTTTGTGAATATTATACTAAATTCCAAAATTCTTTGTTAACTTTAATTTAAACATAATCAAATACTGTGAAACCTTTATCTTTCGTCGGCATGAAATTTCGTGGTTTTATCAAAAACTTATTTGTGGATTTCTGATTTTGGCCAAAAAAATTAGTAATTTGCGTCGGTCATTTTCCGATTTGTTTGTAAAACTTGTCCGCGAGTATTGCATAAAGGGGTTAATAAATCGAACATGGTCATCAAATAGCCAGTCCCTTCTTATTTCTCCATCTCAGGCACACTCTATTAATGTCTCAGTATAGAACGCCTATTTTAATAATACTTTGTTTACTTTACGTTAACAATAATAAAATATTTCATAAAAGGTTAATACTGTAAAATCCGTATTATTCGTGGGACAAGAATTTTCGTTGATTACGTGGGTTGACCGATCCACGAATGAAGGATCCAACGAATAATTAGTTTGTTGTTTGTTTGTTGTTGTTTTCGTTTGAATTTTGTTTGCCAAAATCAGAAATCCACGAATTTGCGTGTCCACGTTATAGTAATTTTGTTTAAACCACGAAATTTCATGCCAACGAATATAAATAATTTTGCAGTAAATCGAACATGGTCATCAATCAGCCAGTCTTTTCTTATTTCTCCCTCTCAGGCTCATACTGTATCCTGGTCCGCCGCAATCTCACGGCTCTTCAGAATATCGGTTAACTTCCCTTTCACCAGCGCCTTCGGGTGGACATCTTCCGTCCATTCGACAATCTCGTTGCGACGTACCTTGTTCGCGAGGTGATCTGGGAACCTTTCAAGCGGCTTGCCCTTTAAATTATGTAAAAGTAAAATACGAGTAAAAAATGACTCATAACCGTTTTACAACTTAAGCTTTGTTTAAAGAGCGAATACGTATATATGATTCTCACTCTGGGAAAACGGGGTTAAATGCATGTGCGTAAAGTGTCGTCCCAGATAAGCCCATATAGTCAGCACAGGCTACTCAGCGACGACATTTTCCGCATAAACTGGATTTTTTTCGCTTAGAGACTTCCTTTAAACGAAAAAAACAATACACAATATAAGCGGAAAGTGTCGTCCCATATTAGCCTGTGCGACTGCACAGCTAATTTAGGACGACACTTTTCGCACATGAATTTTTTCCGGTTTTCCCAGAGCGCGGCTTATTCGGATATGCGAACAAGATCTGTTATTGGAAACCAATGACTCGCCAACTTGATGTAAGCAGTATTTATACAAGAGAACAAGTACCTAAGGGCGCCAAATATGTGCACATGGGATCATATGAGCCATCGGGAACAATCTGGTAATTGTTATCATCTTCAATCCTTGATGAAATCGCAATTGGTCAATTGTACACACACACACACAAAATCAATAACACGATAACTTATCAATCTGAATCACGACATAATCTTCCAGATTCTTCTTGTATACTTCTTCCATGATAATGACCAGCTCGAATAGGTTGGCAGGGTTCAGGTAGTTCTTGCTGAGAACCGCAATGACCTTCCGGCTCGCCGTGATGCCCTCGTACATCTGTCCAACGGCAACCGAACCTGACAGGAATGCTTTATTGTATTGTAAGCTTCCAATAAGTCGTCATGTTAAACCCACTTATTAAAGGTCGTGTCCGTTTCCTGGGCAGAACCAGTACTGGGGTCTTACAAGAAAAGCAAGACAACGCCCCCGGTGTTGATATCGAACCCGTGACCTCCTGCTCGCACTGCGAACTATTAATAAACCGTACTATCAAAAAAAGGGGTTTAATTCATGTGCGAAAGGTATCGTTCCAGATGAGCCTGTGCAATCCGCATAGGCTAATCAGGGACAACACTTTCCGACTAAACTGGATTTTCGCTAAGAAGAGACTTTCTTTTAACAAAAAATACCATTACAGCGAAAAGTGTCGTTCCTGGTTAGCCTATGCGGACTGCACAGGCTAAAGTGGTTATAAACAACTGTTTCTTGTTCTTCTTTAATGTATAGCCTTGCTTTCGTCATGCAGGAAGTATTATTAGTTCTATGTTGTCCGCTGCATAATTATGTCACTGAGCGAGAAATTCGGAATTTAATTTTTACATATAATATTAATATTATAGAGAATTTTGAGATATCAGAGGTAATATTTATATTATTTAATTATTATAATTATTATCAAGTTTTGCTAATCTTTTGTATCGGATGATATCTAAAACTTGACCTCACCTATTGTAAATGAAAAAGCAGCAGATAAATGATGTGTATTTTATAATCGTCAAGTCTCACTTTACAATTTTTGTTTTCAAAGTCAATCTAGATTGAGTTACTGCTTCAATGAAAAACAGTGGCAACTGTTGACAAGTAACTTTTCTACTATTAAAGTCATTTTTAAAATGTGATAGTTCTTTTAAGTGGACATATTCTATTTTACTACTGTCTAATAGTGAAGTGTGTTTTAAATTAAATTTTAATTAGGAGTTAATACAAAAAATATATTCAAAAGTGTGACATACTTTAGGGGGGAGGTCCGAGATTTGTGACAGTTTGTGACAAGGGGGAGGGAGGGGGTTACAAATGGTCAAAAATAGCGTGACATACTTTATGGACGGCCCCTGCACAGATTTGCAAAAAATGTCATACATGTATATTTAACACCTTATAAATAAACATTTCTCATATGATACGAACCGTGCTGTGCACTTGAATTTGGATATATTAAGCTTTTTTGAGATACTTTTATATACTAGAATTATTTCATCCTTGTTGAGAACGTCTTAACAAGCCACAACATATGTAAACTCTTCCGACGTCATGGTCGGAAATCTTATCAGGCCTATGAGTTTATCCCCCAACACATGTCTTATATGTTTCTTGTTTGCCTGCGTCTCTACATCTCTGAGCAGCCCACCGTTTTAATCCAACGTACAATTCACACTCACTGGCATTAAACGTGCCAAGTTAAAGCACTTCTTTAAATCCCGACTAAGACATTCGAACAAACGAATCTGATTTGTCCATAATGAAGTCCAAACTTTTAGCTTTCAGATCTTCATCGTCAAACACTATGGCCTGGTCGAGAATTGTGCAAGCATTTTCGGCGTCAAGGTTGTCATTCAGGAATGACTTGCATTGGGATTTAAGCCCAGGAATGTCGTATTTCTTAGCAGCGTACAGCAGACTGAGAGCTGTGTAAGCGTTTAGTTTGACCTTGCCGCTGTACAGATACCTGTAGGGTAAACATGCTCTTATTGCATAAGTAAGCAATATAGTGTCAACAGAA
The DNA here is from genome assembly GCA_007657795.1 of Dreissena rostriformis. Classification (NCBI taxonomy): domain Eukaryota; kingdom Metazoa; phylum Mollusca; class Bivalvia; order Myida; family Dreissenidae; genus Dreissena; species Dreissena rostriformis. Next base: position 26,537 of record VMBQ01006698.1, on the reverse strand, counting down.
AGACTCTTTGCACATGTTTAAGTATTTTAGTTGTCAATGACTTTAAAAGATCGCATGATCGTTTATAGGATAGACTACACCCAGAATATTAAGCTTTGTATAACGACATTGTTAATTTTATATTTTATTGTTGTAACCCTTACCCTTTTAAAGGCTTTACATAAAAATGACAGCCTTCGCGGTATGATGCTAACGGTAATAAGGTATCAAGTGTAGATGGCTCAATATCTGTGAGGCAGATAAATTTCTTGGATTCAGCAAGTGCACCACAGAACATGGCATAGAAGACTGGACTAGGGCTGGCGAGAATGAATCTGTGACATTTGATCTGTTTCTGCTCATTTCCGGCCACTAATGTGACGTCACAGAGTGTTTCATTCTCAAGCATATTAAGGTTCGTCTCGGTGCAAGATTCCTCATGGAGCCAGTGGGTCGCCATTGTCTGGCAAAAAATGCAATAGTGCATTTCATTAGTCTTTTAAATATCAACATTAGAAAAGGCGAGACCATTTGAAAATGTTTAAAGTCACTATAGGTATATCAATCTTCTCTGTTCTGTCTTCGTCCAAAATGAAAGAAATGCTTTATTTTCACAAGTGAATTTACAATGGTATGCATGTATATATTTCAGACGTTAGTTTTTTTACACTAGGATAGCTTTAAGGTCACCAAACAATGTTAAAATATCGAAAACAAGTGGCATTTAATGGGTCCCATTTAAAAACGGATTTGAATTTTATGTAACAAAGTATGATGAAAACTCTGCACAAATTTAAGAATAGACATATATTTCAACATTGCATAAAACGGACAATCAAACAATTTAATAGTCTTATGGATAATATAATAATTTTTATTAAAGTTCTCATACATCAATTTGCTGCATATTTGCCTCATGGTTGTAATCTGTAAAATGCATCTATTCAAATAGTAGAACTAGTAGATAATATTGAGGTAACTGTAATTATACTGCTTTTTGATGAAAGAATACTTTTATCTATTGTGTACTTGTTCCCTTTCGGAAATAATGCAATAGTACCAATTCACACCTTTTTATAGGCGTATATATGTTTTGTTAGTAATCACTTTCTAATACATAGATATACGCTTATGTTCGATGTTAGTAATCATTTGGCATATCTTCACGGATTTAAATGGTGTATGATGAACGTTACTCAATAAGAAGGATAAATAAATAAATGTTGATAGATTGAACATTCATCAAGACTTATTTAAATTGATGATTTAACATCGCAAATCAAGAGATCTTTTTTTAGCGATTTTGTGTCTATGTACGTTTCTTTATATATAGATTCTGGTCAATGCATGCTTCACAATCATTGGTGCACTAATGCATTTAAGAAGCTCGTCAAGTATTGTACGTGTTATTGTTCCACAGACGTAAAACACTAATTAACTGCCCCCACGTTAGATGATATCAGTTCACTGACCAATAAAACGCTTTTAGCCCCCCCCCCCCTATATTTGAGATCAACATGCTTCTCTTCAATGGCCAGCGAGCAGATATCTTACTCTGTTGCAAACACAACGGAACTGCTAACTCAAAATGATTGAATTACTACATTGGATTGTAGATTTTGAGGTAAGACTTAACAAAATGCATTTTAACATTGACGCTATAATTTACAGTATAATGTTAAGTTGGTGAGTGTTAAAATTGCATGTACGCGATTTGTAAACACTAATGTGTTCTAAATCTTTCAGGAACTACTTAAAGCTTGCAAATTAATTGCACAATAGGCATGTTTCCTCGTCCAAACAGTTAAAATCCTCCCTTATATATCAATGCTTTTTCAAACCTCTCACCCACATCAATTGTTGCGTTTACGTTTCAACGACATTCTTATAAAAAAAGTTCAATATAGGCTTTACTTACGAATCATTAATTATTGAAGAAAAGGATGATAATCGAACAAATGGGCTGAGCTACTATTTTTTTATCGGTCAGGGACATAATACTTTTGGAATTGGTGGATTTAGTAAGTATATCGGTCATGGATATGATAACACTTACCAATAGTGGGACAGCGTCTCCATAATACTACTTCAGTAAATGTTAATAATCAACAACAATCTTACAAGTATAATTGTCCGACTACTTGATTTAGTCTCGTTGGTTTTATGTATGATGTAGAATTGCAATATAGATTGATCTCTCGTGAGATACGTATTCACACAACGAACTATACTTATACAGAACTCACACATTCCATATGTATTCACTTAATTCCTGGCATAATATGATAGTGGGCTGTCGGTCCTATTTCGATATTAAATAGATATAAAACCATTGCTGTGTGGTTTTGTTTATAAAATCGTTATTATAGGAAGTGCGCATATAGTTGTGCTTTACTAATATATAATTGTAATATGCTACTTGTCATTGAGGAAATAACGGTCTTCCATTTAAATTAAAAATCGGTTATACACGCTTTTTGGTAAACGTATATAATCCATAATTATAAAATAGTGGAAATTTATTAAGATTTTGTCATTGACCGTGTTAAACAGGCTAATAGAAGCCCTCTAATAAGTATGTATGTTTGCGTAAGTAGGCAGTTTAATAGCAAAACTGATATAAAAGTATGTCTATATGTGTCTGTCCTGACATCTGCCCTATTCGCAAGATAAGCAATGTCTCGTGCAATAGGGTTTCGGGTATGGAAATGTAATTTCCATGTCCTTTTTTCTTGACAACAACATCCACGGACAATGGTTTATAACGGTCAATATGAATGAGTAAAACTTTTTTATGGATGTCCAATATGTGTCAATTCTTCAGAAACATTGGTTCGGTCAACAAACGAAATCAATTGACGCAGTATCTTTAATAACATGGGCAAACTAAACGCATTTGAAATGTAGTTTTAGGTTATTGCACAGTTAAGTCGTAAATGATTTAAACAATATGTTGTATTCGATACACACTGATGCCGTGATAAAACAACATCACGTGTATATTTGCTTATATTTGATATTCAATTTTCACTATTAATTGAAAACTTTATTACACTATCGTTAATTACAAATCAATTTAATTTCGTAAATCGTATTTAAATATGTGTTTAATTATGTATATAAATTGAAGTACGATGACATTTGATACATGTGTAATGTTGCATAATGAGGTAGCCTATTTTGACTTCGCTTATTATATTTTATAATTCAAAAAATTCTTAATCATATGCATCTATGTCATATTACAGTTGCACAACTATCTTACTTTACTGATAACGTGTATATTTATGTGGTTGCGTTGTGTTTAAGACACTCGTAACTGTATACATTTTCTTAAGTATTCTTAAATGTTTGTCAATCTTTAGTCGCTTTAAATACCATTTGTATAGTAGTGAGTTGTGTCAAACGTTTACGAAATATAGCATGGAACTGGAGCACGTTCAGTGAGAGGTCACTCATGATCAAATGTTCCATAATCATTTCGAGAACCGCGTGACCATAGCTTATCAGTTACACTTAATGTAGACCATTTTATCTCTTATATCCACGTCAACATAGTCACTCTTAAGTTTTGGTCTCGTTCGAGCAGCACGTAAGTTTGTGATGAAACATTACGCATGACTTAATTGTTAACTTTCGATATGTTTTTCATTTAGTACTATGAAGGCGTGCACACAATCAATAGATATGAGTAGGCTATTGTATTATTTTTATCGCGTCGTTACCTCTTTCTTTCGCTGCTGAACAATGTTTTCTGTAACAATTGTGTTTACCTTTCCGAATGAAAGTTTATACAGCGTTGGTTGTTTTATGGGCAATCTACATGTTCGAGCAAAATGGTATACACTTTTATCAAATGTTGATATATAATATAACTTTCGTTTGTGGCATTAAACTGTTTAATACAAGATTGAAGCAATACCATTGTTTCGCCGTGTTTCTTTTTATTAGTTTTTTGTTTGACATATTACGGAGACAGTTGTGATCGCTCAAACTTTCTCCATGCACAGTTGAAGCGCTAACCTGTCTGAGGTGCGACTTCTTGGAGCAGCCAAGACACTGTAAAACGGTTATGTCATGTCCGGATGATGATGTAAATACTATATTGCGTTTTTGTATTATTGTGTGGTATCCTCGCCTCAAAGCGGGAGGGGTTGTATTGAAAAAAGCCCTCTTTCATAAGTGCGTCCGGTCGTCAGTCCGTCAGTCATTGATTCTTTGCGTAAGCATTAGTGCGTACTAAATACATATTGTACTCGTGGGCGAAGATCTCCAGTAACATAACGCAATACAATCGATTAAAGTGCGTAATCTGTTTGACCAATAATCCAGATGAGTTTTTGTGTAAGTTAACCTTAGAATCAAAAGAAAGTCAATCAAAATACGCTTGTAACAAAATGGCGGCCCATCATGTTTGTGGATAAAAAAGGGACGTTTTTAGCGCCCAGCGGCTCCTTTGGGAAAATCTCACAGAAAGCATGTTCATATCATCATTAAAAATGTATTCTGTTTGCATTAATTAATAACAAATAATAATATTTCTAGACTAAACACGCCATGTACTATGTCAGTTTTCTATTGAAATGGACAATACCCCTTAATATACCTAAATACCCTTTATTGCTGAAACAAAGGAGTAAAATACGCTTTAACAATAATATCAGGGAGTAAAATACCCTTTTGACCAAATCCTTATCTGGAGCTCTGCGTGGACGGATTTGTTAGAAAATTGCCCAATGTGTTAAGGTTATAAAGACGATTTGCTGAAGACATGATTTAATGTTCAAGGGAATGTCAAAGTCTGACTTGAAGGTCAAAACCTTGAACCTCATTTTACCAAAATGCGCCATGTATCGTGTTAATTTAAGCGCCTTTGCAATTTGGTCATATCACATTACGATAGTACTAGAGCAAATGCTGATTTATCATGAGAAACAAGTTTTATTTTAACCCAAATTTGAAATACTAATTCAACATCTTTCTTTAAGAAGAAAACGAACTTCTGATTCCAACATGAACTAATAAATGCAGTATCGTCTTAAAAGGTCCCAAAGACATACTCCTAATTTTACAATTGTAATTATTGAATTCATGTCGAAATATCTTACGTTAATCATTCAACATAGTTAATGCATGTTATTTTCAGTCGTGCTTTACTGAGAGGAAGACAAATGCCTTTGGCGAAATAGGCTACAGCCTAGGATGTCGCGCAAACAAGTATGTGTTAATATATGTTTAATAAATATTGCACAGAAAAACCTCTATGTAAACGATAACTGATTCGGTTTCACACTTCAGTTTATCAGTGCTCGTTGTTTTCTGTAAATTCATAGTTACACGTAAATGTTTAGTAAATATATTGTATCAGTAGATGTTTTGAATAGATTTAATAAAATCTTTGAATGGATATATTTTTCCTGACGTAATTATAAATATCCATACAATTTATTTTATACGTTTAATACCAGTCGTGCAGAAATTCCACCAACATTTCAAGTTATTGTACCCAGTGTTGTGACAAGGACGTGTGTAACCACGCTGGATGGGGCGAAGAAGGTAAAGTGAACATAATTTGCTTTAAACATGAGACAAATTGTCGTTGTTACCAAACAGCAAGACATCAATACATGCTTATGATGTTGGAGATAACACAGTGTTGCATGTCAAATGCGTACAGTATTGGTCAGCCCTCCCCCACAACCACCACCTTTCTTAAAATCATATAAACGGCATCATTTATGTAGACCTATTACGGACACCATTGTACTAGATCATACCAAGGATTTCACTGGTCAAATTGTATTACACAATTGCAAACTTATTACAAAACGGATCTAAGACAGCGCCGAATATAACATACCTAATACAAACCTCTAAAAACCCATGTTATGACAACAACACGTAACACATATGGCAGCTTTAAAAAATATGTAATTAATCAAATAAAACTAACGTTTATGTATGGCTTTTTTGTTCAGGATATCCTCTTCAACGTGGACCCGTGTGTTATAGCTGTGAGAACCCGTTATCGGTAGGTCGTTGCCATAGTATTGACGTGTGTCGGAAAGGAGAGGTATGTTAAAACAGGCAAAAGAGGAATACGGGACACTCAACAAATCTATATTATTTACATTATGAAGTTGTGTTTGAGAGCGGGATGTGATATTCTACATTTATTCTTAAAAAAGGTCCAATACAAATAGAGCATCTTTTCTAACCATTTAATGTTGCAACTTATACGGCGTCTTAACGTGTGATATACTACCCATTACATTTGTGTTCAATCATGTCTGAGCTTTAACTTACCAGCACAAATATTGATCTCATTAAAGAGTTATTAAGCTAACAATTATCAGGTCGTAACAATCGCACGATTGTTAAGGGATCGTCTCTGTCATTATAGATATGAAATTATGTGAAACGTTTTTCATTTTACTGAGATATCGCAGAAACTAATGACCGCATGTTATAAAACTGTATATTAATTAGACATACAAAGAGGATACTTTTATAACTCATCAATACATGTTAGTTTATGCATTTCAGTAATGATATTTTTGTTAGGGACATTTTTTTATGTAATACATCCAATGTTTCCAATGAACAAATAACATTATCATTTAAATAGAATAATATGTGTGTGTTGGAACAGTTTGCAGCAAATTTAGCATTGTCTTTTTAGTAAAAGTCGTACCAGCGTTTTAAATTCTGTTTAATGGTGGTTTGCAAACGGGTTGACCAGTTTAAGATAAATAGTTAGCTTTATGCATAAACATTATTACCTTCTTTTCTGTTATACCATCGTACAAGTAGCCGATAAAAGTACCACAATCCAATTGTCCTGGATCTTTTGGAAAAAGAGGCCGGGGCGGAATACATGTCTTATTTGGAATTTACAATCGCAATGAACACCGTGATTCACTTACCCAATGTCTCTAATAGTATTTCTCTTCAAAACAGTTTGCATTAATTACTATATACCTGTCGTAAACATGTGGATTTTTGTTAGTTTGCTCTTTCTTGACACAAACGTACATTTCATTTTACATAGGTGTGCAGCCTTAATGGTGAAGACAGTTTTGGAACCACACTATTTACATCCGGCTGCAAGCCAAAAGACGTACGTTGTTAAGTCGCTGTATCTATTTATCTATTTATTAGTTTATTTATGGTCTGTTCTTTATACTCGTCTTCAAATGCTGACCTCTAATTTGAAAAATGAGGCTATTAAAACATGCATGTATAACAATAAATGAACGTGTCTTAGATTTGGTATTGTGTGTAATAGCCGCATTTCATCTACCATAGCCTTCCAAAGTTATAAAATTGTCTTTATTTATATAAGTTTATATATACTCACTTAAAGTTAAATATTCAAGACTGTCATGTTAAATGATCAATTCACTCTGATATCTCTGAAATGCAAAGACATAACTATTTTAGCACTGTATTTCCCACCCTGGTGGCGTCCTCATTGGTAGACGCAGTCATGTGACATCCACACTAACACGGTCAAATAGTCTGAATGATAGTTCCCACTGTTGTGATGCTGATCTGTGTAACACAAATTGCCAAACTAGAGGTACCTATATTTTTATCTCACTTTAGCACGAACTGATATATAACCAAACTATAAATATCTTCCCTTAAACGACAAAGCCGAGAAATTCAGCCCGTAATATAATGTAATTTCCTCTTCATAATTCATTCTAAGATTTCCCTTGTGGTCAAATTGATTACACCATGAAGGTTACTTGTTATCTTAGATGTATAAAGGGAACTTGACACTCTTCTCAGCTGAATAAAACAAAAACGCAAGCCGCAGAGATTTGGTATGTGACATGTAACATTACAAAGTGCCCCCCTTAAAAGTTTGTCAAATGTTGAACTACATGGATAGAAACTTGTTTTACTTTTACATAATACGTAAAAGCGTTCACACTCTTCTCCCAAATTATAAAACTGCATGATAGCAAATATATTTAGTCTGAAGCATCATATAGTGGTCCTGTACAAAGCTCAAATAATACCGGCCCCCTTATAACAAAACCGGCCTCGTGTGGAAAAGAGAGGCCCATAATTTTGGTATTTGTTATGTAATATCATATAGTGGTTAATGTGGTTTCTGTTCGCAGTAAAGTAAACTCAAGTCCGCAACTTAGTGCCACTATGAACCTCTTGTTGGATTGTAAATGTGAAGAGTAGTGAACATGGCAAATTTATCAGATAAGGTAGGACAATGCCATTTTCCATCCAATATATATTGCGTATTTGCGATGTTTTTAAACAGCATGTTTATTTATTTATTATTTTTTTACTTTATTCATTTTTCCAATTCTAATGACAGGTACATATCCGTCAAAATGCCCAGTTGATACAGTCCAATAACAGTTATGATTTGATTTGAGACATTTACTTAAAATTACCTTATAAGGGCCAAGTCAAATTGTTCATGTAAAGGTTAATACTATTTTTATTAAGACTTGCGATACGTAGACTCGAATGCATCCCTACTAGTTGTCGGATATAAATAGTGTTTGTGTCACAACATCAGCAAAACGGATCCTTCTACAGATGGTGACGGGGTAATTATGCTAATCGTTCAAAGATTACGAATTTTTGCACCGATCTTAAATTACAATTGGATCTGAGTGTGCAATCCTGTTTTTGTTCAATGTAATTGTTAATTATCTTTATGCCACGAAGCATCACTGATTCGTTACAATTCTACATTTAATTTCAAACCCCTTTGCTTTATTTGTGTGCGTTTGTCCTCCATTGTATATAAACTTCACTGTTATGTTTGAAGCACATTTACATGCAATAAACTTCGGAAAACGCAGATATTTGATCGTTTAAGTTGGTGTAGACTATTCATAAATATAAATAGATAGTATCAATTCGGATTGGCTCAACACGATTTCCAGTTCAATTTTAGATATTAATTATGTATTGCACTAATTAAATGTACGTGATGACAAAATAGTTTGGAGTCTGGATATTATATCTTAAAAAATGTACATGTACGTGTACGTAATCTGTTATTATATGACGTCTTCGGGCAAATATAAGCTATTATTTAAGTGGACGGACAATGGGGTGCATGGACTGCATGGTCCTTGTGTTCATCTCAGTGTAACCAGACACGGACACGACCATGCGACAATCCAGCACCGCTACATGGCGGGAGAGATTGCATCGACCCCATGACGCAAACACAAGGCTGTTACACTGACCCATGCCAAAGTAACATTGAATAATATGACATAAATGGTGTAAATGATTAAATTCCACTTTACTGTTATGTTTGAATGACATATGCATTCAATAAACTTCGGAAAACGATGGAAAACGCAGGCATTTGATAACACTAGTTGGTGTAAACTATTTAGAGAGTAGGAAATCGATACTATGTATTCGGGTTTACTCAACACGATTCCTAGTTCAAGTAAAAATATAAATAAGTTATTGCACCAATTTAATGAACGTGATGAAAATATGTTTTGGAGTCTTGCTATTACAACATATACTTGTATTTGTACGTAATATGTTATTATATGAGGTTTTCGTGCGACGGACAGTGGGGTTCATGGACTACATGGTCCTTGTGTACACCTCAATGTAACCAGACACGGACACGAGCCTGCGACAATCCAGCACCGCTACATGGCGGGAGAGATTGCACCGGCCCTACGACGCAGACACAAGGCTGTTACACTGACCAATGCCAGAGTAACATTCAATAATATTATATGAATGGTGTAAATTCTTTAATTCAACTTAACTGTTGTGTATGTAGTACAATATACTTCTCAGCACTATGGAACACGCTGGTATTTAAAAGTTTACGTCGGTGTAAACTATTCAGAGAGAAGGAAATAAATAAAAGTAATTCGTGTTCACTCAACACGATATCCAACTAAATTGTACATGTTAATAATGTATTGAACTAGTTTAGTGTACACGATGGCAAAATGTTTTGGGGTTTCGTAATTACAACATATAGTTTTACTTGTAAAATATGTGCTATTATATGAGGACTTCTTGCAAATGTAAGTTACTGTTTTAAGTTGACGGACAATTGGGAGCATGGACTACATGGTCCTTGTGCACATCTCTCTGTAACCAGACAAGGACACGAGCCTGCGACGATCCAGCACCGCTACATGGCGGGAGAGATTGCGCCGGCCTTACGACGCAAACACAAGGCTGTAACACTGACAAATGCCAAAGTAACATTGAATAATATAATATAAATGGTGCAGATACTTTTATTCAACTTAACTGTTATGTATGGAGTACAAGTAACTTCTAAACTTTATGGAACACGCTGGTATTTGATAGTTTACGTTGGTGTTAACTATTTAGAGTGTAGGACATTAATAATATGAATTCGTGTTTGCTCAACACGATATCCAACTCAATTGTAAATGTGAATATTTTATTGCACTTATTTAATGTACATGACGACAAAATGATTTGCAGTCTCGTAATTACAACATATTTTTGTACTTGTAAATAATGTATTATTATATGAGGTTTTACTGTTTAAAGTTGACGGACAATGGAGTACATGGACTCCATGGTCTTTGTGTCCATCTTACTGTATCCAGACAAGGACACGAGCCTGCGACAATCCAGCACCGCTACATGGCGGGAGAGATTGCACCGGCCCTACGACGCAAACACAAGGCTGTACCAGTGACCAATGCCAAATTAACATTAAATAATATATTATATAAATAATGTAAATTATTAAATTCAACTTAACTGTTATGTTTAAATCAAATATTCATTCAGTAAACGTCGGAACACGATGGAAAACGCAGGTATCTGATAATGAAAGCCTGTGTAGACTATTCACAAAGTAAGAAGTCAATAATATTAAATTGCGTTTGCTGAGCACGAACTCCGGTTAAATTATAAATATATAGAGAATATGATGTATATGAGTTTTGGATAAAGATCAAGTTTATCATGCGAGGCTTAGAATCATGGTAGCGCGAGGTTTGCCTTATCCTATTATTTCTTCCATTCTTTTAGTTATAATTATCAAATATCGCATTTTTAGACGATTTTGTTCTTCCGTATATGACAAAAACAGATTTTCCAATTTATGGAAAAACCTCAAGTTTATACGATCGTTGTTATCTTATCGATTTTCATCTGTTACTAGGATAAAAGTAATGTATTGCACTCATTTAATGTACATGATAACAAAATGTTTCGGAGTCTTGCTATTACAACATATAATTGTACTTGTACGTAATGTGTTATTATATGACCTATTCGGGAATATATAAGTTACTGTTTTAAGTTGACGGCCAGTGGGGTTCATGGACTACGTGGTCCTTGTGTACATCTCACTGTGACCAGACACGGACACGAGCATGCGACAATCCAGCACCGCTACATGGCGGAAGAGATTGCCCAGGCCTTACGACACAACTACAAGACTGTTACAACACTCCATGTCAAGGTAATGTTTTTCATGTTTTATTCAGATTTTATGAATCAGTACACTGATGCCAAGGTATTCATATAATATAACAACAATGGCTATGGTAAATAATAGGTACAATGTTATTACGAAATTGGCCTTTATTTAGTAAAGATCGCCATATTTTGATATATATCAATATAACAATATTATCAAATTGATAAATGGCTAAATATGTTTTTATATTACCGAAATAGATGCAGAAAGAAATGCTGACAACATATCAAGATCTTTATGTTTTGATACATTCTCATTGCTCTTTGCTCAGTGAAAGATTGCTCCCAGCTACTAAGAAGTGGCGCTGCTCGGCTAAGTGGAGTGTACAACATTACCACTCCTATCACTCACGTCAAGATACAAGTGTACTGTGACATGGAGACGGATGGAGGAGGATGGACGGTAATTCCGTTTTAAATTATAAAAGAAACACTAGCAACACTCCACTCACTCGAACAAATATACAGCGATACTGTGACATGGCGATTAACTGAGTTCATTGGCTGATAGTATTGCTTTAATAAAAACAAAATTATATCCTCTCTCCTATCACAGACACAACGAGGGACGGTATTATCATTGTCATTATCAATGCAGTTTGTCCACTCTATTCACTCAACCAAGATAAGGTGTACTGTGACATGGAGACGGATTGAGGAAGATTGATTGTAGTATCACGCCTCTGGAAAGCTCGATCTACATGCCCCAATGACCGACTTGTTCGCGTGTGTGCGTTAAACAAAAGAAATAGCATTCATCAATAGAAAAAAAGATGTTTTTAATCTTCGAAAACCAGCAACAAAATGGCCAACTTATTTCATTGACATTTTGATGTTTGAAGATTATTTCAATAATGATCGCTTTACTATTCAATTTATTAAATATCACAACCTTTTTATGCTTGCAGAGTCAAAATATTGAGTTCATTTTGATTTAACAATAATTCACGTTTATAATATAATTATATTTATTATAATTATTTGTTTTTATGTTTGAATGAAGACAAAATACACATGTAAACATAAATAGGTATACACTTAGCCAAGACATTATGGTATAATTTAGGGGGTGCCCATACCATCCTGATGTATTCATTTAACTTCTGCATTATATTAAGTATATGGTGTTCATTTCCCAAAATTTGTCTTTTTAGATCTTTCAAAAGCGGTTCAATGGCTCTGTGGATTGTTATCGGACCTTCAGTGACTATGAAAACGGCTTTGGATGAGTTCACGCTGAATATAGGCTTGGTAAGAGTTTATGCCACTATTCTTGATCTTATTGGCATGTCATTCCATATGTTAATTTAAAGTACTTTATTAAGGTAATACCCATAATAAGTGTTAAGTATGTGCGCAAATGCATATTTTGTTCATAACGTTTAAATGAAAGGACTACATGATTGTATTTTAGGACATAACTTTGAGAAAAAAAAATCATGTCTTAAATTATAAGTTGTGATATGGATGCAACAAATGTTTTTGTACAGTTTTTGTTCTATAATTTTCTAAACGTTCAACTGTTTATTTCTGTATTATATTATGCAATATACAATGGAAAAATAAAAAACATTTTAAACATCTTGATAACCATTCAACAAGAGGCACGATGGCCTAAAGCTACCACATGAATTCAAAGTACAATAATTATCGAAGAACATAATTGGTGATCTAGTTTATTCCTTCAAGAGATCCTGCTAGTCAGTTCAAGACCGACAATTAATAGTAATATTAGTTCCGCAATGAGGTATTTAGAGGGCGCAGTATAACAAAGATTTGACCTGATGACCAAGTTTTTAACATAAATGGACACAAACATGAAGTTTGCCTCAATAGTGTCAAGAGAATCAATTAACAAAGTTGTATACTGATTGCATCATCAATATGGTTTATATTTGACCAGAGGACATAGACCCCCCCCCCCTCAAGATTAACATTCAGAGCAAGTTGAATAAGTATTGACCATACAATGTTAACAAGCTAAAAGTCGACACCGCACACCGCATAATCGATCGATTCTTGACAAAGATCATACAATAGCTTACATCGAGTACTTCGTCATCAGGCGAGTTAAAAGCATGTTATAGATATAGTTATATTTGAAATGGAAAATTTACAAGAGTTTAAAATACTCAAAACATCCGTTTTTCAATAAACAGATCGATAATTCAAAGGTATATGTGATGACAGATGGTTAAATGTTTGCATATATAAAATAATTATACATTAACTACATAAATATATTAAATATTGTTAACATTAAAAGCAAAAAGCTGGTTTACTAGTAATATGCAGAATATTGGCGTAATCCTGACATTAAATATAAAATTATTTTTTAAATTTTATTTTAAAAAATTTGGTAGAGCTTAACAAGTAATTTTTTTTTAAGTGAGTCTAAATAATTGACACTAATTTCTGTCAAATTTGACTAGAATTCAACATAGTGTTTTAGAGAAGTCAGGTGACGTCATTGAATACGACGAACAGCAGACAACTAACGCTGGGCGATTGACTTATTAAAATTGCTCTCCATTAAACAAGTATTGATCAGGAAATCTATTGAATCAAAATTAACAAATATATAATATTTAAATATCATCCACTGTACATATTGATGATATGGGTAGGTTAAACTTGTTCCAGGTCTGAAACACATTCACGAGATAACCTCGCGTGGTTCTTATCAACTCCGAGTAGACATTGTACGCTTTAATGGAAGCAAGGGATATGATGTGTATGGCAACTTCAGTCTGAAACCTGGAACTAACTACACTCTGAACATTGGGTCACGTCTACGGTCAAATGGCGGTAAGGGTTGTGTTAGTGTATTATTTCTGAGTTGTCTACTAAGCCAACGTTTGACATCCTCAATTTCCAATCACATTTTCTTAAAAATAGTCGCATAGTTTAAGCTTGGAAATGACTTTGGAATACGCAATTTATGCCATTTCGAAATTCCTCGATGTTGGTATTATTATTATAAAATGACACAAAAATAGTTCACACAAAATGTACGCTTTCTATAGAGGCAGTGATGTGTACCAATATGCATTTAATAGCGTTTAGTTTCGTATTTTACAGAAAACAATCGTTTTTGCAATTATTAAAGTCATAACACCTTGTCAAGTTGTGTGTAGAACATCGCTCTATAACGCTATAAAAGACAAAGCTCCAATTGCATAGCTCATTTGACTTGTTGACAAGTATGACTGCATATCAATCAATTAAGACACTGACTCTGAAATGTAAAAAACACTTTATTTACTGCATATACAATACCTTTTTAAATTAAACTAAAATAATAATATAGTATATTAAGAGACATAGAGTGGTTAGCTTATAAGGGACTGTTGTATTTAAATCTTGTTTGTGAATACTATTGTCTCTTAATATAACCGTGTGCCACACATTTATTAAAACGGTTATATTCTCATAAAATAAATAATACTAAGAGGATAACAAAGAGTATTAATACTTCGTCAATTAATTGTACGATGAAGCAAACGCACCAATTACAAATACTTTTTTAAATGTATAAACTTTACACACAATCACGCTTCACAATGTAACAATTATAAATAAGATTTAACAACCATATGTTTGATAAGTTTTCATGTGTGTATGTTTGTTTTGGCTTACAGTGCTCACCGACTTCTCGCTTAGCGATATTTCTGACGCTAGTGGTATCCCAGCTGGCAATGCTTTCAGTACGTATGATCATGACGCAGACCGTTTACAGGACAATTGTGCAGCTTCGTATAAAGGAGGCTGGTGGTACAATGCATTTTATAGATACATCAATTTGAATGGACTTTTCCGACAAGGACAAAGACAAGATTTTAATGACCGAGCCATGAATTATGACTCTCCCTATGGTATTGCTGCCAGCACCATAATGTTTAAAAGTGTGTAATAACATCTTAGTTGATATGTGTAGATTTATCATTTTCACAATTTAGCAAACCGACTCAATACGATCCCAAACTTGTTGTTTTGATTTAGCTGCAAATGTCAACTCAAAAAAAAACGTTAATGTATTGTTTATTAATGATTCACAGTGAAATATGTACCGACATATACCAACACATATTATGTATGCATACTTACCTAAAACATGATATGCTGCAATTATCGTAAATAGAACCATACAAACGGTAGAATCATACATTTTCCAGTAAATTCAAAATATCGCAGCAAGATGGGTGAAGACAATGCTATGAAACAGCACAATCTCATGAAGACGAACAATGTGTATTATACTCTTTTAATTAATATATATATTTGAAAGATGCTATCGCTGCCTGTGGTAAAACAATTAGCATAAAAGTACAATACTATTTTGTATATCAAATAGATATGCTTGAAGTCTCTGCAATCGCACATTGACAACATGGTTTTTTGACCACACACTGTCAATTATATACTTATTGTCAAGAAGCTTAGTTTCTGGGTACGTAGTTTAGGTTCCAATTAATATTATAAGTCTTTCAAAATATATAACACATGTGTTTTTTTTTTAATTTCACGCCAATATTGTATACAGATGGTGCAACAGTCAACATAATGCGGATATTGCCCACACTCGCCAAACGTCACAGTCATTTAATTCAATATTAACACATCGAACATGTTTACAACATTGTATTTGAATACGTTCAATTAATTGTAAGAATCAACATCCCGATATTTATCTCGATATATACGTGTACGTTTCACAGGTGAGCTAAATGGTTTTAAGTTTTGTCCCATTATGAAAGCTGGTCATTCTGTCTATGGAAGTAACATTGGGAGATTCGAAATTGAATAACAGGGTGTATGAGAACGTAACGGTCCTAAAACAATTATTTCCGTGTTTTCATAGTTTTTAGTCGTATTTGTATTTGCGCTGAATTCATAGATGATAGTAAGTATTGCTACTTCTGTATAATAACAATACTTTACATCTTCTACATACACAAAACTTGTACTATCTGAGTGTTCCTGTGTTATGACAATGCCGCTTTGACCGTCAGAGAGAAAGACAACTCGTTTTATAAATAATTAAAAAAGTATCGTGCCACTAACATCTAAATATGTGGTACTAATATTAAATTTCAGAATGTTTGCTCGTGGTATTTTGAGATACATGCGCTTATGCTAATACGTCTGTAAACATAGATACAGAAATATAAAATTTTCCCCGAACACGTATGTTACAGAGTAGTTCAAACCTTTGTAAGATTAATTTACGCATCGAAAGCACTCTTGAGGTCAATTCATACAACATTAAATCTACCCCTTGACTTTGAAAAGTTGTGCCTGTTGCTCTTTTAACGTATTTTGCTTAAGATGGATACTTCTTTTAGCATGCTTGTATAATTTGCAAACACCATTTTCTTATTTAACGCATGCTATTTTATATGTGTTGCCTTTTCTTCGTTTGCCCTATAAAGTAACATTCGCTATGAATCATCTGCCATTGTGGATGTATTGTTCACCCCCGAAGTACATATATTTCTGATATTTCTTAAGTATCACCAGCAACAACATATGTACATGATCATGCCATTACAATGAATACATAATTCTTTGAACCGTACAGTGTGAATGGTTTGGAGAATTAACATTACAATCGATACATAAGGTACGCCTGTCGCAATGTTCATGTTTCTGTCATAGCTACATATTTTTTTTTTAATGTTCGATCACTTTGCAATCTTTATTATATTATTCGTATACCAAGTGTTGTATATTCCATAAACATAAAATTATATCTTATATATAAGAGTAATGGAGCTCCAGAAACATTATCAAGAGAGATATTCTTTCAATTACACGCTCGTCTTTTTTAAAGCAAAAGGTCAATGCCCATAAAATAAAGCAATGTACATACATTGCGACTTGAAACATAAAAGTGATACAAGCTGGGGTCATCGCATTGTAACTAACCTGATTGCATGCATATTCAGAATAACAACCAATAAAAGAGACTTAAAATTCGATTAATTTTCATTTTAAATACTCAAAAGTATAATATGCATCACAGAAACAGAATGGAAACATTCTGTTGCACGAGAAAAAATGAAGTTAATACAAACATCAGTTTAATTCCTTCTTGTCTTCAGAGAGTAGGTTCAAATAGTAATGACCTAAGATAACTTAATGAATCTCAGGAAGAAACCGTTATGCAGGGTGTAAATATCCCGATTACATAGCTTGGACCAAAATGCAAATATTAATACACGCATCCGATTCTATTTTTTTCCATTCATCATAGTTATTGTTTATTTCTATTTTTTACCATTCATCATAGTTATTGTTTATAACTTAACATTGTTGACTCAGGTAAGCGTTTCCCTATAAATATGCTCTCAGTAAGCCACCATATGTTTATGTACAATTTTTGTGTTCGTGTGTCGAATTAACTAGCAAAATGTAAAGAAAAAACAATATGTATTTTTACGTATAAGGGAACAGGTCTTCCAGAGTCGCATATAATTATAAGGATAATTATTAACTGAACATATTACCAGGACTGAAGATAGCCTTTTAAAAGAAATAAATACATCTAACAATTTTATTAGGTTTCTTCTGCACACAGTTAACATTTGATAAAATAGGCTCCTACCTATTTACTACTGGAATATCACTAAAATATATTGTGTATATCCACCTGCGCAACACAGGACACAGTTTTATTTGATAAACACGAATACAGTTTTGTGTTGATAAACAAAATTAGTATGTCCAATGATTAAAACTAAAATGTCCCAGCAGTTGACATATAACATATAGTAATAATGATATGAAAGATATCAAAACAATTTGTGCAAATATATACGTATGATTGTTTTATGACTGAAACTGTCATTACTTAGCATTTGATATACTACAGGTAAAAGAAATAATAATATGAAAGTAAAAACTAAAGCTCCAAATACAAAAACAAGGAATAACTTGAATTCGAACTTAAGCGCAGGAATGTCGTATTTCTTAGCAGCGTACAACATGCTGAAAACTGTTTTACCGTTTATTTCGCACCGGCCGTTGTACATATACCTGAAAGAAAACAATCTCGTATTGCAGACCGAGACAATATAGTATATACAGATATTCTGTTTCAAACTTTCAAACTAATTTAATGACGCTTCAACCAAAAACATAATACCATATTAGTATACTAACATTTATGTTTAACATGTTATTTATGCTATTATTATATAGCTTCCAGTAGTTGGTGTCTCTAAAAATAGCACACAACTTTACTACATGTATGTGTTCATTTTATAATGTATTTTGTTTTTTAATGACTAACACTTATAAAGTCTCGACCTGCAATCAGACGTGTCTCAGTATTAATACCTATCTATGGAGACGTGGATGACCTGAGACGGACCACATCATTTATCGAAGAAACTGGCGTTATCGTGTAGAGCGAACGCACAGAATAAAGAAGAAGTATAAATACCAACCGTAATAAATTCTCAATTGTAGATGGCTCAATATCTGGAACGCAGATAACGTCTTTTGATTCAACAAACGAGCCACAGAACATTGCATAGAAGACTGTACTACGGCTGGCAAGTATGAATTTGTGACATTTAATCAGTTTCTGCTCACTTCCGACCACTTATGTGACGTCACATAGTGCTTGATTCTCAATCATCTTCAGATTTGTTACTGTGAAACGTTCCGAATGCTGCCAGTTGGTCGCCATTGCCTGACAAAATAAAACACGGTATATTGATTTCGGCTGCTATTAAACTGAAAATTCGAGACTAAAAAACAGTTATATTGCATTGAGCATGTCGCGTGGTATATATATTGCTATAATCCTTCGTATAATTAGTTAATTATATACCTAATTACCGTTGTCTCTTTGAGTGCGTGAACATTTTATAGCTGCCCATCAAGCACGCCGGTATTAGGCCGATGTCGACTTGATGATTGCTTTACCTAAAGTGAATGTCGGATTCGATCCGACTTTAAAATAATACGATAGCTTACATGACTGGATTAATAAAGCATTACAATTGGTTTTGACGTACCGGTATTTATGCTTATTGTACGAATTCTACTAACTGTGGAATTGTGTGAGTCATTTGTGCAAAAATTTCATTAAACCTTCACTGTCTGTGCACTCTGTGTTTCCCTTGCTTAACAATAATTAAAAACTATTTTCATAGAAAGCCCTTCAACATAACGGGTTTACATGCAGAATATTGATTATTTAACATGTATGTAAGCGGAAAGCCTTAGCCTTCACAGAATTACGTCAGCAGCGAAGATGAAGCAGGATCTATTGGTCATTAGACTTGGGCTGGTTGTCTATTTACAAACCACTGATAAATTATGTGTGTCTGCTCATTGTTTCGTTTTGCCTTAACTCCGGAAATCCATCATCTGATGTGTATGCGTGCTCATTTACATGTGATTGTGAGTATTGGTGTCTGAGTGGTGCAACTCTGATTGTAAACTAAACATAAGTCCATTAACAGTAAAAAAAGGATCTGAAAGCAACATTTTCAAAATCGCTGTATGTGGAATGGCTCAAGCCTGTAATTATACCGTGTTGCACAACTATTTAGACAGATGTATACATATTTACAGGTTCTATGTTGGGCCGATATTGAATGTTTGCTGGGTGGTGACAAGCTTAATGGAAACATAATTTCACAGTTAGAGTATCGCTTAAGCAAAAACAAATGAATAGTAAAGGCATTATGTTGAGGCATTTTACATCCTGAATCAGCAATAAGCTGTGTAGGTTTTATAAGAATTTAAATGATATGTTGCTAAACTTTATTTCAATATAAAGTTAAGCAACATATATTGGAATATATCAGTATTAAAGTTAGTTATCGTAGTATTTACTGCAAGTTTATCTACTTGCCTCGTTATATAATCTGCAGTGCACGTGAAAGTCTACAAAATGTTATGCATGCGGCAGACCACGTTATGTTATGTGCAAGGCACGTGGCCGGTCACGTTTCTAAACTGATATACATATTGAAGACCAGTTCATGTAATATGCAATTCGCGTGAAAGACCACGTAATGTGATCTGCAATGCAATACACGTGAAAACTAGTGTAAATGAGTTAAGTCTTGTTGGATTAATTATCCGTTACAGTAGCGCAGTACTTCTCAATGGAAAGATGGGTAACTTCGTCAGGACATCAGCGGGTTCCGTCAGACGGATGTCTTCTCTCCCCTATTCTGTTTAGCATACCACAGGAGACACTCCATGGCCACCTCACCTCCATTACCATCGGTGGCGGACCTTAAATACTTTATGAACGAGCAAGAGCATACTGGATGGAGGTCAGAGCGGAAAAGTCGCAGATCATGGTGAACAGCACGGACAGTATCAGTGCAGACATCAACATGAACGTCAAGAAGCTGGGGTAATTTTCCAGCTTCAAGTACTTGGGAACAATCCTGTCCAAGGATGGTAACAGTAAAACAGACGTCCGAATAAGGATATTGATTGCGACCACAGCGATACCCAGATGGAGCAGGTTGTGGACAAGCAACTCCATCAGCTCCTCACCATGCACATGCTCTACATGTTCCTCATAGTCTCCATCCTACTGTATGGCTGCGATACCTTATCACTTCAACCAGACTAACAAAGCAGGATACTGGTCTTTGAACACAAGTGTCTACGAAGACGGATGTGCATCTCCTACATAAAGCGCAATACCGACGAGTATGTCCGGAATATGACGGAATCACGTGTTGGTCCACAAGAACCCATCCTGGCGACCACGAAAAGACGAAAGCTGTCTTTACTTGGACACGTCACTAGGCACGACTCTCTGTGCCAGACTGTGCTCCACGCTAGAAGGTGGTCGCGTTCGAGGCCGGCAGAAGAAAAGCGGGACAGACAATGTTAAAGAGTGGGCGTCTCTCCTTATGGATGAGCTACTCCCAGCAGCCCACAACAGATCTGACCGGCGGATTATCTATGTGGCGTCGTCTCTCACCCCCGCCCCTAACCCCGAACGGTCAGATATGTCAAGGAATGATGATGATTTTCTTGACTCTAGCTCGTGTTTTATAATTTAATCTTCATGCAATTTGTTAAATTAATTTTACTCATAAATATATTTTGTTTAAGTATGTTCTCATTCATATGTAAGTATAATGGGGGTATTTGCCAACTTTTATTGCTATTATAATAATAGCAATTCAAATTGCCAAATACCCCATTCGCATTAACTCTCGATCTCAGTATTTTAACTATATGGGTATACAAACTATATGATTTTAAATATGGTGTTAATGCAGACTTATACACATAATTCTGCGCAGCAATCAAATTAACACAGCAAAATATAAGTCGCGAGTAGTAGAAAGTAAAAACCACTTAAATGTTTGTGCTGTTACCATAACAATATCAATTAAATTCGAATACTTTGGATATTCTATACCTGAACATATAGATGTGTATTCGGAAATTAACCGTTCCAATATCCAATAGTGCACACTAGTATTTATATTTTAAATATAGAATTAGCAACGATTACCAATTGATTTCAACTGAATAGTCACAAGGTCTCATTTGAACATGTCGAATAAAACCTTGAGCTCCGACGGTGTATTCATTCGTCATTTTATCATATTTATATAGTCAAATATATCGGATAACAAACCATGAATCGAAGCTTTTATTTAACATGTCACATTTGGACGCCTTGTATTTAAATGTGAGGGCATGAAGTAAACCCAGGCTATTTGTCATTAATACTTATCTAAAAGTCTGTATTAATCTAGTGATAAGATATGATGGCATGTCGATTCTTATCTGTGTAAACATTAAAGGGAAACCAATCACCTACATGGACTCAAAGATAAAATTAACAATTTAATGTTTAACTTGCACCATAGCATAATGAATTCACTCAGTTTATAACGTTCATAATTTTAATGGACCGGTACATATTATTCATTCACAATTAATACATCAGTCATAACACGGTTGATGACGCCCATAATTTTAATTTATGATAATATATTCCTCATTGTCTGTATAACATCAATATTTATTTGTTATATGTTTTTAGAAAATCAATGCAATTTATATCGCTTTAAGATAATATTATATTGGTATTACCAACAACAACACAAATGCTTGCTTAGCGCCGTACAATTAATAAATCATTCGATGCACTAGGTACTGTTTGTACAAAAGGTTAAACAGTGTACATAGCTTTGTTTTTACATGCTTTTTTCAGTAAATAAATGCCGTTAATATGTAAAGTTATTATCATCGAAATGGAGTTAACTTAACTATAGAAATTGATTTAAAACAATTTAGGAAATGCTTTTTATAAAGTTTAAGCTTAACATACACAACCATGCCATATAATTTTGCAGTTTGCAACCACTATTGCGACTTATGCCTTAAAGGGACATTTTCACAGGTTTTGGCAAGTATTGAAGTTTGTCATTAAATGCATTTTAATTTGATAAATGAAAACATGGGAACTAAATAGCTCCAGTACAAAACAAGAATACAATTAAAAACAAAAGTTATCCTCAACTGGGCTTGAACCACTGACGAACCTTGGAGTAAGTTTAGCGCTTCAACCACTCGGTCATCAATGCTGAAATAGTTCCAGGTGTATTTTATACATTATATAATCAATCCTCGTAATGTCTCAAAATATAACGATATAATCAGAACTATTCAATCGTTTGGCGTTTGTAATGCTTTGTAATTTTCAGGTTTTTGAATCGTCAACCGATGCATATAATGGCTATTTCAGAGCATGGTTAATATTCAGCATTACTGTTTTCTCGCAAATATCATAACTATAACGAAAATTTGCAAATCTGAAACATTGTTTTTTATTTTTTCAATTTACCAAAACGTGAAAAGGTCCCTTTAATAGGAAAAGCTAAAAAAAAAGGACCAACTTGAAAGCCCGTCCTAGCTTAAAACAGCGTTTATGATTGGAGATTAATTGCACTTCTTTCGAATTTAACTAACTAATATACTGATTTTACACGTGCAAACAGTTAAATTCATCGGATTATTACTGACTGATATCCTCATGAAATTCGCAATAAAAATGAACAATGTTTGTGTAGAGTATTTAACATTTGACTTTCTATTTACAAAACATCTATTTATCATAGTTTGGTATACAAATGTACAAAATCTACATACCATTTTCAACCACTGTCCAATTAAAACAATGCCTCTTCTCTCTCCTTTATTTTGGTTTTGTGATTCAAGATAAATATTTATGACTTTGATATACTTAAGGTTAAAAAAAACACATACAAGCCGATTAAGTTCCTAGCGTCGTGTGATCGATATTGAATAAACTATACATGTGTAAAGAGCGGATACAATACCGAGCCGGTTTATTATCTGTTCTACACGAACAGTTTAACCACCTCTACATATATCCTTAAATGATTCATTTCCAATCACCTAAAGTTACTAACAAAATCACGTACGCTGTGTATACAATAAAATTAAATATCAAAGTGAGATGGTTGGATAATATTGCAGAGTGACGAGTATTCAATAATGATCGACATTTGAAGCGTTAATCTTTGGTCAATATGTTGGTGGTTTAGTCCGTATATCGTACTATTGTGAAACAACTTACTCAATCAAATAGGCGATCAATGTTCTTCAATTCAAACGTTTTAATTTCGCCGTTATGGTGTGCGATCGCTTTTACTAGAATTTTATTAAAGACTTTAATACAACATATAATAAACTCCAAAGGTCTTAATGTGTCACCCAGCGTGTGCGAGTGTACTATTGCAGGCCTGTGTTCGTAACATAGGGTATGTGTAAAGTGCATATACTTCATTGTACCTTATCGGCCAAGTATATGCTGTAATGTTTTTTTTATATTGGACTGGAGCTTGCATGTCCCGTAATACTACTCGTAAGAACGGATGTATTAAGATGTAGGCTTTATAAGCACAGCCTTTGGAAATTGGACAGGCATCAGTCAGGTACCCGGCCGTGCGTATAAAAAACTTAGAAATGAATAACATCACCCATCGTGCGTGAAATTTAATTGGTTATTGGCATTTATAATCGACTACATATGACATTTGAAGATGTTCATAATTGTTTAACATATCCGTACACACTCATTCATAAACACATTGTGCGTCGTAATAATCTTGTGTTATTTTAAACCATTCGAACAAGAGATGTAGTGTATATTATAAATTGTAAATGTGTTTTCTAACGATGGCATACAAACGGCAGCATGCGTGTTCTGTCGAAACCATGCGGTAAACGATTGCATTATTCCAATCCTATGACACATCCGACCCGTCTTTACACAATACTGTATTAACATCACTTATTACTAAAAAAAATGTAAGATATACTTTTTCAAAATCAAAAAACATTTTACATATGCGCACATAGTAAAATATTGAATTTGTACCAACAAGAAGAGCATTGAAAAATTGTCAGACATAAGTATAAGGACCCTCACCTTTTTCGACAACTAAACATACTGCAAAAGTAAAAGTATTCTAGATTGGCATGTCCAACACTCAACCGACCGACTTTTGTCCTATTACAGTCATTCCTGGAACGGGCCCTTCAGACAAGTTAAATAAAGAGTAGTGGTCAATGATTGTTCAGGAAAACATTGAGATCACATTATACATTCAAATATGCATTTTACTTGACTTAAACAAATTACATATGTAAGTCGATATGAAATATGAGCGTTAACAGCCAGACATTGCTATTAAGTACATGTATTAAGGGTATTTTAGCAATACAAAACTAATTCCCATTCGTATCAATATTATTATACTGCATTATAATGATGTATTCGTGTAAATAATGAGCATTCACATTTCTTTATGGGCGCTAAGTTCCGTATACCTCAGCGTAAATCAATGTTGTGTAAAATCAACGTTGCTCAACAACAAGAAGCTAACATCTAGAGTGTTGCTTATTTTCATAAACATAACACAAACAGGCAATCGTAAGTTTATGGTCATGTCGTCCATTATATGTTATAAAATATATAAAAAAAAACATTCCAAATAATGTGTATTCATTTTTTTATCAGAATTTCAAAACCGTACAAATAGTGCACTGTCGCACAAATGCTCATAGCTACCATTTGAGAAAGTTTCAAGGTTCTAGTGCTAATAGTGTATGAGGAGATAGTGGTCAGGACGGACGGAAAGCATGTTGTTAGTAATATTAGTGTACATCTCTGTTCCGGCCCCACCCCAAGTCCAATAACGTTTTACCCAAGGTTTAGATCAAAATTCCAAATAGTGCACCGTCGCACATATTCTTATAGCTACTATGTGTGTAAGTTTCAAGGTTCTTGTGCTAATAGTGTAGGAGGAGATAGACGCCAGGACGGACGGACGGACAGACGGCGGAGATAACCATATAATCCCCACGCTTCGAAAAGCGTGGGGATAATAAAAGTCGCTTTGAATGTATAACGTTTGAGTTCGGGAACAATTTCAAGTGGATTAAAGCATTTGTTTATTATAGTGCCACCCACCGTCGTAACCTATGGTTTATTTTCCATAGCCACTACGGTATAAACTGTGAAGAACCGGCTGACAAAATTGTGTTTTCATTTATATGGCTGAGTGAACGTTTACTTAATAAAATAACAATTCTTAAAACAAATCATTGAATAAGGTATAACATGCAACGATCATTTGATCGGATATCAGATAAATACGAAATTAGAGAACAAGTTACGATAAAGTTACGATGCATAATTATGACAAGGCGATATAAACCTGCGTGTACAAAGTGTTACAATATATAGTCGTTTCATTGGTTGAATTTCAAGGAGAAAAGGAAATGGAACCTTTTAGTCATGAATACGAGACGTTTCTAACCTTAGCTCCTATGGCCACTGAAGAAGCATAGCGTAATTAAGTTAGCGCGTTGGTTCCGAAGATGAGTTTTACCCCTCTCATTTGAATTTTCTATAACGCCGTTTCGTATGTGTATGTTAACTGAAGACTCATATATTTTGTGTCGGGCGCCTGGCAGAACGTTAATCGTTACCCCTCGATTAACCTAGCTGCTGTGGGGGGGGGGGG